>JAMPIT010000390.1:12037500-12202500 GCA_026261815.1 Monarcha castaneiventris obscurior
TTATATTTCAGTCAAATTCGGTATTTTAGAGACTCTACTACATAGGCTGAATAAACTGAAATCACTGAAAAACTATTGTTAAAAACGAGTAAGTCCTACTCTGAAAATACATCTTGATGGATTTTTGCAAGGCAACAAGTTTTGAGATATTTTATGTATTCTCATATGAATCTTAATTTTTTAGTTAACTATCTGCTTTTTTTTGGTCTAATAATCTTAAGTTACATCTTTGTGGAATCTAAGTACTTTCATTGTTTTACTGGTATTTTCTATTATGACTACTTTGAAAAACTTCATAATCAGAAATTATGATACTACTATAAAAGCGCAAGTGAATTCTGTATTAGGTAGAAGACACTTACCTGTCAAATGCTACAGTTACAAATGGAAACTTTTACATGCCTGTTAATTACTGTTCTTTGATCAAGTAACACCCCTTTGGTGACGCTGTCTTTGGTGTCTGCACACATATAAAAAGTAAGGAGTAAAGGCAGAAATGACCGCCTCAGTTCAGTAAATATATTTGTATATTTATTATTCACAAGGGTAGTAGTTCTGGTATACTAACTGTATGACTAAATGCATACATAGTAAGATGTAAGCAGAAATTTTCTGTAAGGCAGATTGAAATTTTTCATCACACACATTACCAGAATAGCCAAATGAAATGAAGCAAAAGTTTGTTCTCACCAACACAAGTTCCACCCTGACTAGATTAAGATGACAGTATTTTAAAAAGGCATCTTTTACCTTTAATGGAAGAAAGAAGAGATACTCTTGCTAGCAAAGCCAATACTAAAAAACTCATTTTTGCCTGACTCAATGTAATCTGAACAGCAAGAAAAGTTCAAATCCAGGAAAAACACATGCAATACTGATGTATTTCTAACATATGGAATACTGATATATTATACTCCTAGCTACTCAATATCTGAAGAAGACACATTACTGTGCAGACAGACTGTTAGCATGTCCCATAGGCTGAACTTTCAGCAAGGCATTAATCTGAACATGCCCAAGAAATCAGTATTTCATAGCAGAAATGAAATTGCACTTAAACCAACTTCTCTTCTTAAGAATGATTGCTCAGAAACTTTTTATAGGGGAACTAATAGGCGTCCACACTGTTTTGGTGTCTTGTTAACCAAGCTTTTATTCCAAATCCATTGTATTCTGATGTTGCAATCAAGAGACAGTTGAATGAGCTAGAAGGTTCCCCTTAATCATGTTTGACTTTGGAATTTCACAGATTACCAGAATTATGGTTATCTAACAGGTCAGAGAAGGTAATCATTGTTTTTTCCCCTCCAGAAACCCCAGATGTGCAACCAACACAATAATAATTACCTTTCTGAAATTAAGAAAGGATAGTAAAGTTGATGATGGGAAATTTGGCTGTAATCAAAATCCAGTCAAATATCAGCACTATGATACATTCCTAAAAGGCATACTCCAGCCTTTCACCAGAGTAAGACTGCATGTTGACAAAATTTGTGGAATTTGTTACTGCAGAATGCAAGAATGAGTCTTCATTTTATTCTTCGTGTTGTCACCTTTATTTAAGTGATACAATTCTTTCTCCTTTTCATTTGTTTATATGTTTATATGTTAGGAGTTAAATCCTTTGAAAAATTATCACAGCTTTTAGACTGGGAAACTACCTAAAATTTTGTGAGAAATTTGGAAACAATAATCAGCCTTTCATTCTTCCCATCATTTTCTACTCCCATGGGCTCTCAAAATCCACTTACGACAACGTGAAATACTTCTTGCCTATTTCCAAGGCAGATCAGAGATCATTTCTCTCAGGCAAAATTAATTCGAAGTCCAGATAGATTGATATTTCAAATGAGTCCAAGTCATTAAACATTTGCAGCATTGAAATTTTTGTGCCTATCGGATCTTTCATGTGTATGTATATGTATATGTATATGTGTATGTATATGTATATGTATATGTATATGTATATGTATATGTATATGTATATGTATATGTATATGTATATCTGTATATGTATATCTGCATATGTGTATTTAAGAATGCTTACATCATCTCTAGAAGTGCAAGTTCAGGTTTAGCCAATTTCTTATGGAAATAAGTATCTCACAGGAGCATAAACAGTTCATTTATCAAAACCATGCATTTTTATATAATGTCCTTCCAAATGAATGGAACATCAAGACACAGTTACTTCCAGCTATAACTATATAAGCTCATTAGCTAGATCATACTGGTATGACAATTTGCTGGTTTTATGACTAGCAGTACTTAAGTGGTTGTAATTATAGTATCTGAAAGGTAGCATCCTAGTAAGATGAATGGAGAACATCAAAAATATGATGCTTTTTCCTAGTTGGCAGCCACATCCCCTAATGTAGCTAATGGGTTTTTTTGGTAGTCAACATTTGTCAGGACAAGACAAATAGCATGTCTTTTGACTTGCATAAACTTTTCCAACCTTTCCTGCTTTGAAAACAGTACTAACAAAAAACATGATCAAGTATAAAGCTAGCTAAATCTATGTGTAAAAACCATATTCACACTATTCATCTTTTTTAACTAAGGTTTATATACTTTTTTAAACAACACCGATGTACTATTCAATAGTAGTTGACAATATTCAGATTATTTTTTAAGGCATTTAGCATCAGGAAATTTAAAAACAGAAATTATCTGTTAGAAAACAACACAGATAACGGGAACAGCTTCCAAATTTCCATGCGGATCCTCATCTTTTCTTTTTCTGTTTTGTAGATCAAATAAATGCTTAATATTTACACTGGATTATTTTGAGTTTAATGCTAATTTCTGACCTGATTTTAGGAGAGGCACCATGTTTAATCACATTGCAGAGTAAGCACATTCCAAAATATTCAGAATTGCACAGCATGATGAAACAGTCAACCATTAATAAAGCCAGGTGTAGAGAAACAAGATGCAAAACAGAGATCAGAGGACTAGAGACAGAACATTGCACAGAATAAATAAAAGAAAAACAAACATACTGTAGATCATTTATCTCAGAACTAGCAAACTTCACAGAAAAAACCAGTGGAATCTTGACTGTATGTATGTGAATGTTATACCTTATAAGGTTATACCTTATTTGAATGCAAACAGGACATGTGATTTACCCAGTAAACTTTTTAATCCCCAAAACTTGCAAAAATAAAATATGTTTATAAGATAAAAATAAAAAGGAATCTATTTTAAGTAATTCCTTACGACATCTTATGACATTTGATAGTGTAAAAAAAAGCACCAACAAGCAAGACACAACTGCTCTGCAAAAATTGCTGATTGACTGTACTTTGAGAATCTCTTCTTAACAGGCTATAGCTGTCCTTTCTCTGACAGGCAGCACAGATTGTTACAGGTGAAGATACTTAAAAACAAATGAGAAAAGATTAAAGGTATCAGAAATCAGTATACTGTAATGCATCTAGTCTATATGACACAAGAGCATTATTCATCAGTCAGAAAGGGTAAGTAATTTGGCTGAATTATACAAAAAAATAAAGTATTCCACATTTCTCAGCTGTCCTAACAATTTCCTGTATTGATTTACCTGATTTCATCAGAAAACGCTTTTTTGGTATACCACTGAAGAGTTACTTGAAATAGAAAACATAATGCCATCAAGTAAGCAAAAAATGCCAAACCAAAGCCAAGACTTCCAGAAACAAAAGACAGGACTGTAATGCCTGCTCACATGTAAGGGAGAACACTTAATGATAATGGTGGGATGAGGAAATACTGACATATACTGCATATGTGTGATGGCAAAATTATCTTAGGTCAGACCGGGGAAAGCTGAGAAACTAAAAATAACCTAGTCAAACTAAGTAATCAACCCATGCTATTTATTGGATGGTATGTTAGCCAGAAACAAAGCACAATTGGAAAAAAAAGCCTGCAGAGTGAAACTGCTGAAAAGAAATTACCAACACTAACAAGAGTGCAGGATTTATTTAAAAGTAGGTTTAGATTGTTCCTATGCACTAAATGCCAGCTAATAGCCAGGGTACATTTTTCAGTTCCATGATCCAAAAGGTACGTAGTTGATACTGTCACGACCTTTTCTATGATATCAACTGAAGTACAAGAGTAGGGCCATTTGGGAGACTTTCTTCATTTCGGGTGAGGAACTAACACTAAGGTAGGTCCATCTAAAAAATGTAATATATGCACTGTGTATAAAACAAGTATTCTCCTACATTAAATGTTTTATTAAAATTCTCACACCCCAAAAAAGTGTATTACAGAGACCCAAGTAAATAGAATTATAGAACCACTAAGGTTGGAAAAGACCTCCAAGACCATCAAGTTCAACCTTTGACCAAAACCATCACGTCAACTAAACCATAGCACTAAGTGCCACATCCAGTTGTTTATGAACCCAAACATACAGTAATATTGAATATATAGTAATGATGTAAGTTTTAGAAAGTTAGCCTAAATTAAGGCACAGTAAAACTATAAACGAAAATTATTACAGCACCATCACAGAAATCCATGTTACAACCCACACTTTTTATGAGAACTTGAAAAGGACAAGGGCAGAAATCAGCTGAAGAAATTCTAGGGTGAAGGTGAAGAGACAGTCCAGACGGACTATACGTAGCATACTCATGATATTTAGTTTTACTTTATTTATATTCACTTTTTTCCTTCCCAAATACTTGAATATTCTGCAGATATCAATCTACACCATTACACACAGGAACTACTGTGCTGGAAGAATATCAGTACAGGGTCTTCCAAGCATGAAGTTTGCTTGGAACTTCCACTGCCCGTGAGTGAACAATTTAGTATCATCCTAAGAGATGATACTAAATTGTATCTACCCAGGATTTTGTCAACTTTAACCTATAAGCACATCTGATGCCAGAATTTACTTGCTAGAATGTGACCACGTGTACCAGTGTTTGGCATACAAGAAACAAAGACTACCTTAATTAACACACTTTCCAACAACAGAAAACAGTATCTGAGCTTGAACTAAAGTGTGGAAATCTCTGAAAGATCTGAGTTCCTCAAAACTTTTCTAAAGTAGACATGAAAATGACAACACACTTATTACTTACGTGGACTTCAGCATATTTGGCTGGACATAGAGCTTCTCCCCTGCCTTATCATGTGTGAAAGAACTTAGGCTTTTCATTCCAATTTGAATAGGAACCTGCACTATCACTAGCATTTACAGATTTGTATAGGTTTAGTATTTATTTTTAGAACTTAACACTGCTTGCGTAAACACATTTATTTTTAACTACGCTTAAAGGTTGCTGCACTTACAAAAAATATGAGAAGTGTAAAATTTAACCTTGTTATGGTAAACACAGTAACTTGATGTTCTGATGACAATTGCTTGGGCTAGAAGCGAAGAAAACTACTTCTACAAGTCACCATGAGAAGGACTAGCAGAGGCAAATGCAGGTACAAAATTAACATCTGAAAATGTATCTGTCACATTTCTATTTTTAACCACTTGCTGATGCACTTGATGCAGATTTCTGCAATGCCTCATAACTGGAAACTCTCACTGTGCTTTCTAATTACTAAATCTAAATAGTCTAATTAGACTAACTATGGCATATTCCTTTTCTTCATCCACAGACATGTATGGTACCACTATTCATAGTACTATTTGAGAGCTGAGTTCCAGGACATAAACTATCATTTCCTGTTGAATGACAATGGTATTTTCACTCCACTAAAAGGTCTTCCACTGAAAGACTTCTAATCAGTATGATTAACATGGATCCTAAAGGCCACATCAGATCAAGCAAAAGTACAGCATTATAAAAACAAAGGCCTTAAATTGTAAATTTCAGAAAACTGTGATAAGCTGGCGAAGGACTTCAGAATCTCTTCGTGTCTTATTATCCCTAGTATTGATTGAAATCTCTCCACCTTGAAATTGTTGGTGAGGACAAATCTATTGAGTCTCATTAAATCCAGCATAGGAATGAAGTCCCCAGAGCATTTGGGACCACTAAAGCAGATGCTACACATTTTAGAAAAATATTCTCTATCCTTGAGAATATGAACTACAGCTGCAATATGAAACAGACATCAATTTGTTACCATAAAAGCTCTAATGTATAGGAGTTATTGTAGAACACAGCATCCTTAAAATTTGTACTTAGAGGAAGAAGGTATGTCAAGTCAACCCAACATGATAAAATAGATTACAGATCTTTACATGCTGCTCACTACAGCTAGACTTGAATTTGTGGTCCTCAATGGATTTACACATAATCCAATGCAAGTTTATGATCTAGATTTATCAGAAATATTTTTTTCTTTTTGCAGTCTACTGTTTCATACTACACATTAACATCAGCACAAAGATCTGTTTTTCTCAATGGTACCCTGTTAACATGAACTTTGAATATGTGAGCCAACTGTACTGCCTGAGCTATAGCACACAGTGCCTATCTGACCACTAACAGAGAGGTCATTGATCTTGCTGTAAGGGACAATATATCATAGGATGTACACGCTGATAGGCTCAGTGCCATTTGAAGAAGTAGGAAAATATTCCTTTGTGACTATATTTATGGAATAGCTGACACATCCTTATCTAGCTGTTGCAGACTGCATATTATTAAAGCAGAGAAGACAAACAGAACACAGATTTGTCTGCAATAGTTTGTGTTTCCCTCATCCAAGCAAAAAAAAAGACATTTGTACTGTTTCTAGAGATGCTGAGTTTTCCAAAAGCCTGTTGTGACTTTGGTAGAACTGCACATCTTGTGATTCAAAAAATCCATGTTACTTTGAAGCAATTACAGTTGGCTGTTTTATACAGTTCTGATTAGAAATACAGAACAGGACAGTCATGATGAAGGAATTCCTTTCCCCTTCCAAAGTTCTCTCAACCCAACTTACCACAAACATTAGCTCTATTCCACTCTGACTTCAAGAACTTCACTTACTCCTTTTGTCATCTTTTTCTTTCTTTTTTTTCCTATGGTTTTTCAGGCACGATATTTTACAAAAAAGACAACTTAGCAGTTCCACAATAATAATTTTTCAGCAGATCTGAGTTGGTTTTTGCTGATTTAAGAGGCAAACCTTATTCCTCCACGTTAAAAAATATTGAATTAAGCACCTCCAAACCAGCAAATTTTAGGGTCTTTTATAAGATGGAAGTATTTGGCAGCTATCAAAAATTAGGGCTTATCTTCTAAACTACATTATTCTTGTTGTAAGGTAAGATAGGTGGAAGCATTAAGTCCTGCCTCAGACTGACTAAAAACTGTAAACCAGCTTTCTGAAAGAAATCTTGAATATTGAACCAAATCCAGATTAGAAACGGCTTGACCCTATGGCTGTATCAGTATACCCATCATTTTACATATTACTGAAGAAACTATTTTTCATAGGAGAGATCAAACTCTTTCCCATACGGAAGAAATACTGGCAAAATCTCTACTGTGCAAGGTAAAGTAACCTATGTAAAGAGTTTTGTCATGCTTTAAAACAGTCTCATGAAAACCCAGTTTTATTTTCTTTCAGATTGTATTATTGCAGACCTTGTCTGGAAGAATACAGTTTTATAGACACCAGTGAAGACACTTCCTACTGTCTTTTCTTTTGCCATCTTTTTTGTTGGTTTGGGGGTTTGTTTTGGTTTGGTTTTTTGGGGGGTTTTTTGTTTTGTTTTGTTGTTTTGGTTTTGTTTGGTTGGTTGGGTTTTTTGCTTGGTTTTTTTTTTGTTTTGTTGGGGTTTTTTTGTTTTTTATGTGTTTGGGGATTTTTTATGGTTTTGGGGAGGAGTTGTTTTTTGTTGGTTTTTTTTTTTTGTTTCTGAGTGACTCAAAGGATCCATTTAATACCTTCAGAAGCATTGACTGGAGAATGAAAAACAAAAACCTAGCAACTCCTGACACCTATATTCCCTTTTTTTTTCATTCTAGAATTTACTCTGTCTTGCCCCAGCTGGATAAATTCCCCCTGCCTTGTACATGTTCTGAACAACTCTGATGGAAAGTCCACCTGTAGCTTGACTGGGCTACTATTGCAATGCAGAAGAGATTTAATATCTATCATCACTTCAGTCAAATAAACTGTAGAGCTTTCTAGGGTGTTTGGGGTTTTTGCCACTCCTTTTTATGTGCAGCAGCTCTTTATGCTGGTATTCCATGATATTTATAATTACCTTAGCAAACTGCAACACATCAAGTAGACAAGAATGTGCTGAGCCCCATGAGTTATAAAATGCTGACCAAACACAACTTTAGAAACCCAGTACTGATCCTGGTTTGACTCAGGCCTAGCTTCACAATTTTATTACAAACAGCATACTCTAAGTAAGATGACAAAGGGAAGAAAAACTTTTTGGGAAAAAGCACTAGCAATAGACAACTTCAGAAAGTAGTTCCAAGATATTAGAAGGCATGTGAAAGTTGTTAATACAAATTCTTTCTTTGCCTTCTTCCTAATCTTTCTTAAAAAGGAAGCAAACGTATCTTCTGTATTTCTTACAGATTGAAAAACATACATAATTTCATAAACCTAAAACAAGTTCTGAGTAGTGCATGTTTAACAGCTTATTAGGATCCCTGACATCACCAAAAATATGAAACTGTTCTGCAAACGTACATACTATTCCAACTTTGTGAACTAGTTAACCATTTCAAAATATATTACTGGAGCAATTTTTCCAGTTAATTTTTATACAGTAGGTTTTTGTATCTTAAACCACTAAAATTCTTTGTGATTCACACAAATACTTTGTTTACAAGTGAAAAGAGTATCTTCCCCTGAACTATGAAAATCAATTTGGAGAACTTAGTAATTGAAAGCTCCCATCCTCCAGAAGAGGAAGAAAACCATAGTTAACAGCAGATTAGATAAAGAAATTTATATGCTTGGCAATCCAATCCTATTTTTCTTAAGATGAAATGAAATATTAATTTTTAAGTCTGATCAATTCAATGTATGAAAGGGACCATATATGCTGGTATGCAATTAGGCCAATAAACTGATATTTGACTACTTTTGACAATAATAAAAAGCCAGAGATCTAAAGGATGCAACACTACAAAGAGCTTTGATTACTCTCTCCATTGATGTTGTACAGATGGATATTAAAATGAACCCTAAGATCATAAAGCAGAATAACATACTTTTTGATATGATGTTGTTTTAGCTGTGTGAGCATACTCTTGGTCTTGCAGTACTTTTTCTGTATCAGCACTGAGAGTCTGTAGCTGCCTTATCAGCTCAGCCTGCTGTGTTGTATCTTCAGCGTTTTGTCTGTAAAGATTCAGTAGCTCCTCTAACTCCTTCCTGTGCAAAACAAGCAATAAAGAGAAATTAAGAAAAAGAACAATGACCTCTGTTAAAAAATTGTATGCAAATAATTTTATTGTAGATAATGAGCTTCCTATCTTCATTTATTTTTCTGTCAATTGCCTTACAAACACTGTAAGTTACACATAAAATATTTATCATATACTTCTGAGAAATATCTACAAAACAGTTAACTTTGAAAATAGAATGCCTTTATATTTCCCTGTAATGTTTTAACTGCTCTACAATAAATGAATTTTCACTACTGCATTGTTTTCTCATCAATATTCAGTTAACTCTTTAGCAGTACATGTCAAAATGTAAAATATGTAGAACACATCAACTGTATATAAGCTTGATTTTTTTTTTTACCTAGAACAATCAGAAAAAGATGAAACATTTTCCTGAACTTGCAGAGTATGTGTGAAGCAAGCTTTTTTTCTGAAATGCATCTACTCCCTAGACACATGAAGTATGTTTTCTGATGAATTACTTTTTGTCTGCAGGTACGGCATATTGTAACAACCATAAACAAACTAAGCAAAAACTTTGGTGTGTATTATATAACACAATAAAAGCCCTATGAAGACAATAACAGGAATGATGTTGTAATGCAACCATAGGATAGATCTAATAGGATCAGCTTTGTTGATAATTTTACTATACTGCTGATGGATTTTCTAAATTAAGATCAAAGTACAGTAACACAATTAACAATGATTAAAACTTCGAATATTTTCTGCAAAATCTATTAAAAGCAGAGATGATCCCTGATGCGTATGGGGATCTATTAATCCCTGATTATATATTTTCCACTAAATTCCCTTTTAATTCACAAGCACATTTCATACTATTATTACATACAGATACCAAAATATATTTTTAACACTCCAACCAATTTTCTTCCTTACTTCCTCAAAGATTTGTCTCTGTAACCTCTAACACATACATAACATTTCTGTGACTAGAACTATCATTAACCACTGGAGTTACCATTGCATTTTTCTAATACTGCTGGAGATGTCCAGGCAAAGATTAGTGTACAAAAAGTAAGCAGCAATACCAACGTCATTGTTTTCTTCCAGGGAAAACACAGAATGACAGATAAACAATTTTAAGGGAAGTTCCCAAATTTTTTTTCTTAAAACCTGTGCCACTAATTAATATGATTATTCAATATAGATACATCTGAATAATTATATAATAATTTAAATTACATGTACAATATGACAGTCAGACAGTTTTATTTTGTTAAAAGGCACCATTTCAGAAAGCCTGTTAACACAGCAACACAGGGTAACACTTAAGGACATGCTAACCATGCTTAGTAGGACTTAACACTAAGTCCTACTGTTGTGAATTAATTGTAGTTAGTTCCCCGAAGTTAGCAAGGGTAGAGGTACATCAAAGATTCCTGATATAAGAAAGTGCCACTGCAGTATGTATTGCATACGTACTAATTTAATTCTGTTCCGAAGCACAGCAGCAAAAATAAGGACATGGTGATACATTAGTGCTTTCTGACAGCTGTACAATAGGCTTCCAAACATGCACTTGTTCAATTTCCCTGTGTGTATATAGTAGAAAACGACAAATCTTTTCACTGCAATTAAAACTGAGATTGTATTAATTTTGCACAGGTTCTCCCATCAGATCTTCATTTGGTTGTGGAAGGGAAAAACATGGGATAATGTTGAATCCTTAAGACCAGTCTGCTATATTGCTACTCTTTAATTTGTATGCAAACATCAGTGCAGTTATCTGTGTCTGTCACCTGAGAATGCAGTATTATGTGTTCTCTAATGGTCTGCCCACAAAGTGTATTAAGGTCAATGGGAATCTTTTTTGTTGACTTTATCAGACTTCCAGCTATATCCTTAAGGGGAGGCAGTGGGAGGGAGAAGCTATATCTTGCAGCCACACAAGAACCACAGCACAGTCAGAACACATTAACATGTTTGCTTATGTTAAATTAAAGGCTTTTTAAGTGTAAGGAAACTCAGTCACAGTTCCGTTACAACACATTTTAAAAATCAAACTTGATTTATTCATACTTGTACTTTAACTTGCTTTCCTCTTTAGTGACTGAGGCACTATTTTTACATTTTAAATCAATGGGGGAACCTTCTTTTATTTCATTTTTACAGAGCAATATGGAAATTATGCTAACTTTAGCAGGTACTATTCAGTACCAATGTGCTGAAATACACCGAAGTACAAATAAATACACAGAAATAAGCACCTCTGATAACAGATGAGCCAAATCGATGAGGGGAGTTTTAAATTAGGAATGGCAGGGAACAAAAATGTTGATGAAATGACGAGGGAGCTGTGGCCTTGGCTGGCCAGCAAAAGCAGACAAGTAGACATGCACAGAAAAGACCTTGTGAGGAACAGCAGAATGTTCAGGGAGGACCTTCACCTTAACGCACATAAATAAGAGAGTGCTGACAGTATGAGGGAGGTTCTTAAGGGTCTTCCTGGTGATAGGAGAAATGGGTGTTAATGTCTTCACAAACAACTCAATCTGAAAGAATCAGCCAAGTTCTGGAGAAATGGCTATGGGGGTCTTCACAAACATCAAGCTGCACAAGTTTGCTGCAGAACTGAATGCAGTCTGAACTTCAGGGGAAAATGTGCAGGTTTAATAGCCTTATGAATATTAACTTCACCCAGGGTGGGCTTAAAGCTAATTCTAACAGCCATGCAATGAATGATGGTGCGAGGGGATACTCTTACAAGGGGAATGTGTACTAGGTGATTCAGAAAGGCTGTTCCTTCCTAGTACCTCAGCCAATGGGGAAAGGACAAGGGCAACATGCAGTCAGGAGTTTAGGATAAAAGGAGGCTGTGTCTTCCAAAAACCCAAGAGAGACCCCATAGGGGTATGGCCTAGTGGACTCTCTCCCTTTATTCAAATAAAGTTGATTCTTGCAGGACTCCTCTGTCTCCTCTGTGGAAACTGGCCTTTTGGCAGCGTGATTTTCCACACACTTGGAAATAAGCACAACCAGGTGCCTATCTGAAGCTGCTGTTCAAATGGACACAGCACGTCCATGGAAGATGACAGGAGGAATGTGAGACCTGTCTGCACCTGCTGGACTCACTGGGATCACAAAGACAAGGTGGGACAACTCACATGACTGAAGCACTGCCATGCATGGATACAAGTTCTTTAGAAAGGCCTATGTTTAAAAAGAAGATTCTGGGAAACTAGAGCAGTCAACCACATCTTAGTCCCTGGGAAGGTAATGGACCATGTAACAGAGAAGATGATCACTGGGAGTCACAAGGGGAAATAATATTCACAGATTCATACAATATTCTGAGTTGGAAAGGGACCACAAGGATCATCAAGTATAACTCAAGTAAATGGCCCATACGGGGACTGAATCCATGACCTTGATGTTACTAGCACCACACTCTAACCAACTGGCCTGGCAGCCTTCTCTGAGGGAATTACTATGTCAGTGGCCAAGGGGTGAGCACTGGATGTTCTTTTTGATTGTAGTAAGAAAGACTTTTGACACAGTCTCCCATAAAATGCTATAGACAGACTGATGAGGTATAGGCTAGATAAGTGGGCAGTAAAGTTCCCTTGAACTGGTAGAACTACTGGGCTTGAAGAGTTGTCATCAATTGCACAAAGTCCAGTTCAAGGCCAGGCACTGAAGGAGTAGCTTAGGGGGCACCACTTCTCAACATCTTCATTAATGACCCAGACAATGGAACAGAATGCACCACAGCAATTTTGCTGATGACACAAAAAAGGGGGATGGCACAACAGATGTTTGTGCTGCCATTGAGAGGGACCTTGACAGACCAGACAAATGGCCTGACAGGAACCTCATGAAGTTCAACAAAGGCAAGTGCAGGTTACTGCCCCTGGGGAGTAATAATCCTGTGTAAAAGTACAGTCTGGGGAGAGACAAGCTGGAAAGCACCTTGTCAGAAAATGACCTGGGGATCCTGGTGGACACCTGAATCACCATCAGATACTAATTGCGGCCTTGCGCTAAATGCCAGTACATACTGAGCTGCAGAGAGGATACTGTTGCCAGCAGGGCAAGGGAGGTGATCCTTCCCCTATAGTCAGAAGTTTTAAGGCATGTCTTGGGGCTGGGTTTGGGTCTGGGCTCCGCAGTACAAGAGAGACATGGCTCTCTTGGAAGTGAGCCCAATGAAGGGCCACAAAGATGATTCAAGTATTGCAGTATCTGCTATACACAGAGAGGCTGGGAAAGCTGGGTCTTTTCAGCCTGGAGAGGGAAAGTTCAGTGACAAATGAACTATCAACATCTATAAATACCTGATGGTAATCTAGAAAGAAGATGCAGACGGACTCTTGTAAGTGGTGCTCAGTGACAGGAAAAGAGGCAATGAGCGCCAATAAAAACCAAATGAAATTCCAGCTAAACGTGCTAAAAGTATTTTTATCCATTGAAAGTGGCCGAATACTGGAAGAGCCTACATAGAGAGGTTGCAGTCTCCATTCTTGGATAAACTCAGATTAGACACATTACTGGGCAGCCTGCTGTAGCTGATGCTGCTGGAGCAGAGGGCTGGACCTGTGGAAGAAGCATACTACATCATCTCCAGAGGTGTCTGCCAGTTTCAGCCACCCAGTGATTTTCTGCAATTCTCTTACTAATTTGCTTGTCCTGTGCTCCCGAGTATTCAAAATCAACCCCATGGTCTGTTAAAAGATAAAAATTAATTTCTGATCAAAATATTTATTAACATGCTTACTCTAAGCAGCAAACAAAAAATACTCTAAAAGACAGACACCTGTCACTGCAGCAGGATAAGGATGTCAAGTCCTCAGAAAAATGGCCATCTTGGGTAAGCACGGAACAGAGGAAATAACAAAAAATTACTAATTAAATATAATAATGAGTGGCATTTAAAATATAAGTGCCATTATACACACTCCTACATGTATATAGGCGTCTATACATATATACAGATATATAAAATATATACATCTACACATAAAATCTATAAATTACCTGTAAACATGTACATACATAGATTTGTATAGATATACATCTACAAATATAAGCACATGGTGATAAAATGTTTCAACACACTATACACCTTAAAGAAACACAATTTTAATAAAAAAGTCACCATCAGCACAAGTAATTGAAAAAACACCACTCTCAGCTAAGACTCAAGCTGAAATACTCAAGTCTACTTTTTTCCACCACCCCCACACTTCCCATAAACTAACACACTATAATACTGAGAGCTTTTAACTCCATTTAAGAGCGAAGAAGAAATTTACAGAGAGTGACCTGCACTCTTCAAGCAACAAGAAAGGGTGTGCTATAAAAAACAGTCTGGTCTTTCTCAAGTCAATGAAAAAGAGAATTACTTAACTATTTCAGTCACTGAAATAATATTCTTGTTACAGTAACCTTACTAGACTTTGCTTTCAGCATTGCAAGGTTGATGCTACATGAAGACACCACAAAGCAGACTGCAGCAAGACTCAGAGATTTGACACCTTGTTCTACCAGTAACAATATTTAAGTCATTAATGTTGCTTAGGGTAGACACAGCTCTGGAGCTCAAATCTGACATTTCCTTCTATCCCTAAAACATAACAATAAATAAAACCTTCCTGTATGCCCCTACCAATGGTTTTAGAGTAACCTGTGGCTTCCTAGAGATGTAAATGAAATTAGTAGCTATTGTCATTCCTGAATAACCTGAAAAATCCAAGAGCAGCAAATGAAGACCTGAGTAAAAATCTGGCTGTGTCATAATTTATAGCACAAAAGTTAACAGCAACTGCATTGGAAGGGGTGGTGGGCAGGGTAGGGGAGTAAGATTAGCAACATTATTACAAAAAATTAGTTGGAAAATGAACAGGGATAGATTTGGACTAGATACGAACCAAAAGCATTAAGTCATGGCCCACATTTCCACTAAAAATGCAGGGGCAAGAAATTCAAATTCATTTTAGAGTAGATTTTACTACCTTTGCAAACAGTTTAGTATTTCCTGAATACCTATGACAGCAAGGCTTAAGTTTCAAAGAGTCAGGCAAACCTCTCCAGTTTGATGTTCAGAGCTTCACCAGAGCTCTGTGTCAGACCACAAAGTTCTAGACCCTAGTACTTAGCATAATTTTAAAGCATAAATCACCAAGTTTGGTAACATGAAAACAGAAAGGTTACCAGAGACTCTAAAGAGATCTAGAAAATTTGTACTGAATGCAAACACGAAAAACAAAACAAAAAAATGCATTTCACAGGTAATTGAGAAGTTTGAAATTAAACCCATTAAGGTCAAGAGTGCTTTGCAAAAATTAAGCCAAAAAAGAAAGGTAGTGGCTTCTTGAAGACATCCACTAGGCAGGATGGATCCTGCAAATCCTGTTTGTTCACCAGTCCTAGAAAATTTATCCTCCACACCTCAAAATTATGTGGCAGGCTCTTACTGACACACGGCAGTATTTTCAGAAACACCTTGTTACTCTGTAGGATCAGAGTTACACTGCAGTATTTCTTCAAAGTTTGATCTCTGCTAATTTGCTGAAGAAAACAATTCTCTTGATGTCTACAGACATATTTACTGTTAAACTAAAAAAACCTCTTGCTGACAGACAAGATATGCACAACATAGGAAGTTGTGAATGCACAAGAAACAGAGCACTAGCCCAGTATGCACATACTCCCTTGGAGACTTCCTTTTCCAATTGAATTTAGCACCTAGTGTAAAAATTTTGGACAGTATTACCAAGGTGGCAGCAGAAGGTGTATTTTTCTGAATCTGCCTATGGTGCATACGAAAGAAGACACCAAATGAAGGAAGCCAGTTGCCTTTCTTTCTTCTTCCAGAGCTTGTTTCTAACAATTTCAATTGTGTTCCTGCTCAGTTTTCACAGAATGGGAGGGTGGGGAAAGTAGGAAGGTAGCAAACAGGGAGACTGGTGAGAACAGACACATTTCCAAGTCAGATTGTCTTTTCAGCTCTAAAGCTTGAAATTGATAATGGGAAACTGAAGATAGTGAGGAGAATGGGGTATTTTCCATATTTGTCAAAGAATTTTCTGCCAGCATCAAATGAAAACCAAGCATTCAATGTAGTACTTCTATAAGACTAAGTTTTAAACCGATTTAAAAAAAAAACAGTTACCATACAAAGGAAAAATTAAATGCTTTCATCATGAAGTCAACACAGTTGTTAAGACTTTGGCCTAGGAAGATGTGAAGATGAAAAGACTGTTTTCTCCTCAGATTTTTTCCTTTAACTGAGGAGTTGTTACCTAAACTTAAATAAGATTTTGACTTTTGTTTACAAAGACTTGCATAATTTTCACTTTTTTCATTGAGAAACAATAGAAAATTAGTTTTTGCTACACAGTGACATCTCAGGAAGATAAGAAGTTTAAACATTCTATACTGTAAAAGCACAGAATATCTGCAATTCTTAGTATGTATTGTGAACTACTGAAACTGGAAATTTTACATAATATAAGCTTAAGCCTTCTTTCTTTATAACAGAAATGTCAACAAGAAATTTGTAGCTGAAGTTCATTGAGAAAGATTAGCAGACAGAAGTTAGCAGTCAATGAATTATAATGACACTGATCAAATATATACATAAAGACATGTGAAGTGTAATTCACATACTAGTGATACTGCAGCAGTATTACTCATTGCAACACCACTAAGCATCTAGGTAGGAAAACATTAAAGCACACAAAAAACCCCATATGATTGATTTATCAAACAGTTTTTCATACATTTAGAGGATTGGTTATACGAAAAAAAACACAGAAAAAGACTTCGCTTTAAAATAAGTACACTGTTCATCTCTTTATTACCTCATGTTCAGACCTTATGTTCAAAAATGCCCTTATTTTAATTCCATATTTTAATGAGATGTTTGTGCCAAATTCTAAGAGGTTGTTTTGCAGTGAATAGCAAAGAATACATTTTGAGAAATTTGAAGTTTAGTGATTTGGCGAACTCAGATTGCAATATCCCAAGCTGAAACCAGCAAGCAGTAAGTTTGCAAACTTGATTACCTGACTAAAATGCCTTCTTTGCTGTCCCCAGTCCTCACACATATATATTTTTCTGAGAATTATTTTGGAGATAAATTCTATTAGTCCATTGCTGAATTTCACAAATTCTATCAATTACCTCTTTCAATACAATTTCCCAATAAGCTTGCCTGTGAGAATCAGGAGTGCAGAGAATATTCCTCTGCCTGTTTTATTTAACCCTTCTGAACAATGCTGTTTTTGACCTTTATCCATGGAAAAAACTGCCTACACTCTGGGAAGAATTAAAATCTACACCAATGTGAACTAGATAGTAGAACATTATGTAAGAATGTCACGGGGTGAAGAATTTAGAGGTTTTAGGTTTGTTTATGTAGTAAATAGATAAATAGTGAGGTTTCCAAAATGGTGGATGTTGACATTATTTTAGACATCGTGCTCCTTCTTCCAGACCTCCATTTTCTGCAGTAGAAGTAGCTTAGTATGATTGGATAGAATTTGCTGCAGTTCCTGTCTGCATTATAAGGTGATTTACTGGACATTGGGGGAAAAGTAAAAATATCTGTAATTACAAACTTCTATTGGGTAAAATGCCTTTAAAAGGGCTGTGAAATCTTGATACTGTTCACTTGCAGCATCTCTCTACTCTCGCTACATTCCTTGTAACCTTGCAGCTGCTAACAACTTAATAAACAACTCTTAAAAGAAGAAGAGGCTGAATGCTGGTCTGTCCCATCTGTCTACTGAAGTTCTAGCAAGGACTCTAAAATCCTCCCCCATCAGGAGAGACTGATTTATGGCACAAAATGTGTCACTTGCCTGTGTTTATTGACTTTTTAAAACCCAACTGGTATTATTCCTTTTAAACAAAAAAAAAAGACCAAGACATCAGTTTTCTTGTAAAGATTTCAACAAGATGACAATTTAGGTCAGATGCATCAAAAACCATATTTCTTGGTTTTTGGTTTCTTTTCCGAAGAACACTTAGCTACTGACTCCCTACACCAAGATTATTTGTGCTTGGAAAGTAAAGAGAAGTATCCATACCAATTATTTCTACTTCCCAACTGCAGCTCTTCAGGCAAAACCACAATAAAAAGGAATATTGAAGGCAATATTATTTATCTAACATAGAAGTGAAACACTGTGTATGCCCCTGAAATCAAGAAGTAAAAAATGGACCATTTTCTGACAATCCACTTAAAGTTACCAATTATCTTCTGACATTACCTTCATTCTGGGGAATTCAGTAGTCTTTTCAATTCATGTGATTCATTCTGTCCTTTACTTCTTTTCAAAGACACAAATAATGCAGCACTAATCTTACAGATTCAGTGTGAAGAAATAGTGTGTGAGACCTAAGATAAAGCTTAAATCACTGCACTTTAAACCTTTAGCACAAGCCTACATAGACTTTTGCTGACTTGTCAGATATGACTCTAATTAAAAAGTTAAACTTGGGCTTAAAGCTTTTTCAAGTTTAGGGCATTTAGCATCTATAATTAATGTTTATGTCACTAATCATATGGTTACTTTGTAACTTTCAGTAGAGATTGGTAGTTCTCTGACCCCAAGCTAATTACAGAAGTGTTATGTTCTAAGTCTATCACTACTCAAAAACTGGTAAGATATACCAAGGGTCAAAATGTATCAGAACGATTCTACATAAACTGGTAGACTTTTAAATACCTTACATCTTGTGCAACAAAATGGTAAAACACACTGTTGCACAAAAGTATCTCTAACGCATGATACTGCTTTGTAATTGGGACAAGAGTCTTTTTGAGAGGATTCAGACTTAAACTGAAGTTATTATTAAATACTTACTTAGCTCTGACCACATCACAATTCTTTTGGAGAAGTTCTTCCTGTTTCACAGCTACCTGAGATGACAAGTTACTGCATATACTGTGCAAACTTTTTATTTGCTGTCTTGTCTCTGCTAAATCAGTTTCCAAATTCTGCAAAGAAAGCATTTGAAATGCATTAAAGATAATTTAGAAGTAGTAATTAAAATCCACTATGCAAATTATCTGTGTAAATAGATATATAGATATGCCCATACATACATGCATACAATTATTGTGGTCTAAGCAAATACATATAGGTATATGAGAATGTATAAAAAATGTGAAATACCAGAAAAAAAATGTGTATTTCCAATTTTAGATGGCCACCTCTTCTTTTCCCTAAGAAGTTTTCCTTAGTTCAATTGCTGGATGTGGAAGGAGGATCCTGAATTAAATCTTTGCAAAACAGTAGTTCCCTATTTACTACTAAACTGATTAAATCTTGTTTTCTATGTAGAAGCTCCTAAAAAAACCAGCTATGCATCCATTGTTTTAAGCTCTCACAAAAATTTACAATATTGTGTATATGAACTAAGAACCATAGATACCGATTCATTTTTGAGGCTTGTTAAATCTGCTCTTATTTTGATCTGTTAATTCAATGCAAGGAATAGTTTCTTCAGGAAAAGAAACAGCATACAAGAAAATTTCTGAAAGTGGTCACTGAAAACAATGCAAACAAGCAAGGGTCTGCCTTTTGCCCTAAGCCCTACTGTAGAAGTTAGTCAGCAAACTGTGAAGGTGTATCCAGGAAACACAGCAGCAAGGCAACTTACTCAAGCAAGACTTCAATCTCTACATAAACCTTGCCAGAGTTCCCTCAGAAAAGCACATCAGTCCTCAGGAAGCTTTGTATGACTGTTCTCCCCAGAGTGTTTTGAGGCAAGAATGGAAATATAAATATTACAGCAATATCTAGAACAGAATTTCAGATGGTGGCAACAGCCTTAGACCTGCTTTGGAATCATGCTACTCACAGATGCAATCACTCGTTCTCAGTAAGGCAAATATTCCATGATTCATTAATAATTTAAAATAAAAGACTCCTAGTAGAATATCATCCCTTATCTACTGCCAAGAGTATATTAGTTTTCCATTTACATACAGACTTCGTTAAAGACATAAAGAAATGTGTATTTTTCCCTTTCAGCAATATCTCAAATACTGAGGTTGTCAAAATATTTCTGTAACTGAAAAGCAAATATTTAAATTCTAAACAAATTCCTTAAAATTGCATAAAAATGTCTTATAACTATTTAGATGTAGCAGAAGTGTACTACAATCAAATGTACATAAAATTGTACAAGAACTATCATGTCCTGTTAATAACAGTAATGTTGATGTAAGGAAATACCAAAATTCACAGGTGAATGAGGTAGGAAATTAATTTGTTTCTTGACAATTATCAGGCTATATACTTGGTGTACCCAACAAATGAGTCTCCATTCAATGTCAAAGGCTAGGTAGAAAAACTTATTTTTCCCTTGAATAATGAAAAAATTCAAAATTATAGGAGACAGTTCACTATCAACACATGAAATTTTTTAAGTGCAATAAGGTATTTGCAACTTGCAGACAAGTAACTGCAAGGTTTCTCCTCAGTATTTTTTTCCTCTGCAGCTGAAGGTATTGAGTACGTGAACAAAAATTGTAATAGTTCATATATTCTGTGAATAAATGATATATGCTTATTTTTAATACCACACTATAGAGTTGCAGAGGTTTTCCATGGAAGGGATGAAAAAAATCTAATGTTACCAATGCTGTTAAGTTCCTGTCATCCATTTCAGGGTACAATACAAAGAATACATAACAAATTATTTTGTCATAAATACAACTTTAGAAGTTATCTAATGGCAGAATTTACGATTAGAAAAAAAGTATCTTTCAGTACTTCATTTGTGACATATGTGACACTCCAGCTTTTGCTTTCAAGTAAGAAATTATTCAGTGCAATCTTTTGAACCAATTTTGAAAGCTTGAGTTTTTTGGAAGCATTACTGAAAAACATGAAAATAGGGAAAGAAAAAACTTGTTATACAAATACCTTACCTACTAAAATATTATATATATTCATGTACAAAAGATCAGGTGAATACTGAAATCAGAAATCTAAAATAGAATCATAGAATGGTTTGGGTTAGAAAGGACCTGAAAGGTCATCTAGCTCCAACCTCCCCACCATGGGCAGGGAGATCTACTAGATCAGCTTGTTCAAGGCCTTATCCAACTCAGACTTGAAGACTGCCAGGGTGAGGGCATCCGCAACCTCCCTCGGCAACCTGCTCCAGTGCCTCCTCATCCTCATAGTAAAGAATTTCTTCCTAATCTCTAACCTAAATTTCCCCTCTTTTAATTTGTACTCACTCTTCCTTGTCCTATCATCACAGTTCCTGACAAAGAGTCCCTCTCTGGCTTCCCTGTAGGCCCCCATCAGATACTGGAACGTTGCTACGAGATCTCTGTAAAACTTCTTCTTCCTCAGGCTGGACAGCCACAGCTTGCCCAGTCTGTTTTTGTAGGGGAGGTGGTCCAGTCCCCTCATGGCCCTCCTGCAGATTTGCTCCAGGAGGTGCTTCTCACGTTGGGAACACCAGAACTATGCAGGGCACTCCTGGTGGGGTCTCACAAGGCCACAGTAGAGGGGGAAAATCACCTCTCTTGGCCTGCACCTCTTTCAATGCAGCCCATGACCCAGATTTCTGGGCTGTAAGTGCACACTGCTGGCTCACATTGAGTTTTTTGTCAACATCATTCTTTTCAACCATGAAATAACCTATATTTTACACTCAATTTCTGAGTATCTGTATTTTTAGATCACATGGAATTTATCACATTCCCTTCTTGTTGATACAGTAGCCAAAAAAGTTCATTGCATAAACATGCTAGGTAACTGTAAAAATTTACCTAGCATAAATACTCCTAATCTTAATTTTCGAATTACAGTCTACTTCAACGGACTGTTTAAAATTCAACCTTTTAAAGGCTATTTAAAAAATGCTATTTAAAACACCAAGTCAAAACATCAAATAATTCAGTTATATGAGAGAGAAAATGCATATTTATAGAAGACACAGTACAAGACAGCAAGAGAAGGTGAATTTAAAAGAACTTCAAAATGAAAAGCTTAAAAAACCAAGGCATGAGGCAGCACAGTTATGCCCATTATGGAATCACTATGAATTAACACTACAGTTTTGTTATTTGTAGCTTCAAACCCTTTGAAAGTCACTTTCAAAGACAGTAGCTTTGTTTTCACGTTTTTCCTTGTTATATATTATGACAGAAGTGAGAGTAATTTTTCAAGGACCCATCTCAATAAAACTCTCATTTTTCAGTGGAACTAAAATCACAGGCTCCTCTTGAGAGAGATGGCTGCTTCTTTTAAAGTTCTGACCTTCAGACTTTAGAAACTTCAAAAAGTACCATGCTAACTAGGAATTAACAAAAACAAACAAACAACCCACCAGCAAGTAATTTCACTATCTTTTACTTCACTTCCACTTAAAATCTGCCAGTCTGACATTTTTTCATCTACATACAAAGCCTTTTGTGACTTGAGTTTGGGGAAAAATTCATCTTGATAATAAACAATAGCTTAAGTAACCTTCACCTAAAGAACAATCAAATAACTCAAATACCTAATTGGTTCTTAGACAGGGAGACAGATGGCTGGCTGACAACTTTTCCACTTGTTCACTTTTAGGACATATAGAAAGCTGATATAAGCTCTGGGAAGCACAAAAAGTTCTCAAGAACTACTTTAGGCAGAAAGCAAAGACCTAAGTCAACTTTCTGTACATTATTTACATGAAGGTACATACAGAAAAGACAAACATTATTGTCAACTTTTTAGCCACCTTATCGGGTATCCTCCTGTTAACCTGTCTCACTCTGATTTCAGCAAGTTTGACAGCATTTTAAAGAAATGTTTTTAAAAAGGACAAACTAGCCATAGCAGCTTTTCCTTTCTCTCAGTTTGAAGAAGCTGAATTTTATACCCGAATTCAGGTTATAGTAGGTTAGGAAAACCAACCAGTCTTTGAAAGTGAGAAGTGGCACTTTTCGTCAATGGATATGGTTTAAAGACTGAAAAAAAAAAAAAAAAAGGCTAATAACACTTAGTTCAGCCTCTGTACAGGTGACCACTTTTCTGAAGAAGCAATCTGTGATTTAGACATTACATTTCTACCATCTAATACACATTTTAAAGGCAGTGCTGGGCTAGCTCATTTTGATAAAAATTCTTTTTATTCTTTCAGACAGAGGAGACTAACATGGATAACGCCTACATACAACACATCTTTAATATTGTTAAATTCTGTGTTTATTATTAAAAAACATGAACAAAAAGATGCTGATTCAACTCCCAAATTAAAGGCTGAGAGGCAGCCAACACTCTCAGCACCCCTGGATGCAGTTCATTTCCTGCTGTCCCCATGGATGTGTACTAGTCAAGTTCTCAGATATCTTCCAACACATCCACTATTAGTACTTCACACTCATCAATGTGCCTCATGAGCCCAGAAGAGAGAGACATAAAACTTACTCTGTGTTCACTGAAGGGATGGGTAACAGATTTTCAATAATTTGTCCAATATTACAGACGTTACATTTGACATCTTAAAAATTATTTTATCAGTTTGGCACACACTAGATTTTTCTCTCCCAAGAATCAACAAATCATTTCTTGTCCTGGGAACCCTGTAACGCTTTCATCAGAACCAGTCCAAAGAAGGCAATTTGCAAGAACTTTACTTCCCATGAGATTTGAATTAAGCTCTTTCAAAAGAGCTTCTATCACCATAACAATCAGAAGCATCATCAAAATTGCTAATCCGGGAAAAAAGGGGATTTCTGGGTGAGGTATTAATTAGATAATTACTGCAATGAATGTACTTTGAAAATATAAAAGAACACAGCATTGTAAGTGTACATTAGTCATGCAAACAAAAAGAATCCAGTACCTAGGTGTGTATACAGGTAGCTGTTGAACACTAAGATAGCACGTTTGTGGTTTATTTCTTGGAGGAATTTAAAAAACACTAGCCAATTTCCACCAGGAAACAAGAAAAAGTATCGTTTAAATAAGAGAAAATACTCTGTACCATGTATTCAGTTATTTCCTGTTTTTGCTTTACCATAAACTATCATAAACTTTTTAATATAAGCAATAATAAGACCCATTACAGAATAGAGACCTTTGGAGGCTAGGACATAATGTATTTGGAACTACATGTTCTTCCAAAACAACAAAGATCAAGTCTACTGCAACAAGATTACAGGTAAATAAATTACAAATCAAGACAAAAACTGTGGTAATACTTTTAAGCTTTTATTATTTCACACGCATATATATATTATCTCAAAGTACAGCATCTTTTATTTTTTAATGATTACATTTTAAGATGACTATTTGAAGTCAGATTCCTGCTTTGCAGCATCAATTTTTAAAAAGCTGTGGGTCTTAAGTGATAGAATGTAAATGAATGCAAGTCCCCACTGGTAGATTTGAATATATAACTTGCTATTTAAAGAAAATAACTTGTAGTGAAATGTCTGGAGAAGTTAATTCTCAAATAACATCTAGGAATCCATTCCACTTCATACCTTTATTCTGGCATCATTGCCAGATTTTTCCCTTTTCCATTGTGCCTCCTGCTTCCTCAGTTTCTCCAGGTCACTTAGCAGGTCAGCACAGCATATATTTAATCCCTTATTTTCCTCCTCGAGGTTTTTTATAACCAGTCTGTTTTGCTCTTCCTTCTTCCGTGCACACTCCTCAGTGTCCTGTAGAACAGTACCACAAGGGCCGATAAACAAAAAAGTGAGAACTAATCAGCAAATATAAACTGTGCAGTTTTACCCTCACAGCAGCTTCTTCTATATTTGATGGCCAAGGTCACCTGTGTACTTTTATTGGCCTCTTTCATGCAGGTGGAAGGGTCATATTTTTTAGCTGGATGACAGCTTTGATGAGTACACATTTGCAAAGAGCCCATTAATTGATCAAGCTGCCTTTGATGCTGTCCCCAGCTATTTTTGAGACCCACACAGACATATCCTCCCAGACCTCAGCTTTATCAATTAATAATGCCAGTCCCATCAGAATCTAATTACAAGAAGCCACATCTTCACACTTCTACTTTCTTTGCTCCATTTCCATCATTAACTATTTATCTGAAAGTTATAAGCTTGGATTCTTGGCTTTAAAGCATCTTTCTCAGTTCGTATGTGAGAAAATGGTAAGGTATAGCAAGGCCTAAGGCAATTTTTTCTCCAAGCTTGTCACTTTCTGTGCCACAAAGGCTGACATTGCTTAAAGAAGTACTTCAAAGCTACAGTCTTACAAAACTATGTACAAGTCAATATACCTTAAGTTCTTGGCTTTTATCTTTAAATTTCCGGTTCAAGTTACCGAATTCATTCTTCAAACGGGTATTTTCCTCATCCACAGCACTTTTTCTCTGCATTAAGCTGTTTATCTCCTGCTGCTGTCCTGTGAGTCTCTATTTAAAAAAAAAATTTGTTCATAGACAAAAAGAAAATGCAGAAGTGCATACATGTCCTGTGTTTTAGGCCTGTGATGTAACTATCTGACATACACAGTTTTTACAGCATTATTTTAATTCATTAGTACTTTAATCATACTCAAAGCTGAATGACTGTAAGACACAGTAATGCAAATGAGGAACCAAATATTCTGCTGCTACTGAACAAAGAAGCCTATAAATGCAGAACTGAATGGAAATTACTCAATGAAGCTTATGTAAAAACAGTCATTTACAGAAATTGTATCTGTGTTTATGGATTAAGAATACATTAGAATACCGTTTAACTTGCACTGCTAGCACATCAAAAATTAAGCCAAAGAGCTGAATTCAAAATTCTCCAGAACTTCCGTATTTTGTGACAGTAAATAGAAATTACTATTAAGTGAGGCTACCAAATAGATTATGATACAAAATAGTTTTAAAGATAATTAAGTCTGGCTGAATTTGCAGCTCAAAGAAAATAATACAACATTGCTCAACACATACTATGGGTTAATTCATCCACATACAGAAAAATCCTACTGCCATAAAACAAGAACTTCAAGTTTCTGTGATAATTTCATTTGATTCTCATGATACTTGCATTAAACACCCTCACTCTTCAATGCCTATTAGAACTCTGTGTTTTTCTGCAGGAGTCTGCTTTAATTCCACAGTCTGTTTTGTCCCATCTCTTTCTAAATCAAAAGGGTGTTAATCTATAATATTTTTCTAGCAGTGACACCATAGCTGTGGTACAAAACTGATGAAACTTTCATGTCAGTACTGAAGTCTATCTGCTTCACGTTTAATACACAAGCTAAAATGAAATGTGTACAGAAATATAAAAAAATAACAACAAGGCAATAATCCTCTAGATTATTCTACAATACATCTGATAATACATGTAAGAGTTTTCACTGTCTAAAGCTTACATCTGGTTCATAAGTATGTCAGACATTAAAAAGACTGAAAATGTGCTGAGTAAAAAATACGCAAAACAGTACATTAGAAGTTGCATTTTCACCATTCAAAAGACAAAATATTTGCTCTTTGGATATATTATTACAGTTACAGAAGTAAACTGTTGCTGGCAGAGATGATTTAGTTGAATCTTTAAAAAGGTATGTATCCACATTACTATGGAAAGCATCAGTAATTTTGTTTGTTACCCTCCCACTCCCAGGTCCTCACAGAATTAGAGTAAGAGGCTCCTTTGAGTTTTCTTTCTATCTCATTACTACTTAACATTTATCAAAAGTCTGTACTTGAAGACATCCTTAAAACTTCATTAAAAATCTCACCTATCTGAAAGAGACTATTGGCTGACCTAAAAATTCACAAACACACATTTGCATAAAAGCTCCAGCTCTTTAAGGCATCTAATTCCTGAGAACACAGGTACATCATATTAGTACTTCGTTTCATTATACCCTGTGCAGAAACTGGTAAGCATATGTGTATTTGTGAAGCAAAATCAGAAATATTTGGGTTCTGTTTTGAATGGGATGTTTTCCAGCAATTTAGAGAATGAATGGAGACACAGTGGTACAAAAGTGCAACCAGGTATTTCAAATGTTTCTTCTGTATTGCTCAGGATTAATTTTCTACTGAAATAAACTACTTACTGTGAATACCTTGCAGAACAGTCATACAGGTTATCCCAAATCAGACTTGCACACTCATTACTTATCTCCACAACTGACCGACTTAACACTTTGAATCAATCAAAAGGCAAACAGACCACATCAATCACTAAGCAGCAAACTCACCTGAGTAGTCTACAAAGTCATCTACTGCAGCAATAGTAAAACATTATCTAGATGAGTTACACTTGCATGGAAAAAAAATTGTTATGTTTTAAAGCATTTTTTTGGGGCATCACTTTGCATGCTCTTATCTTTTCCTCTAAATGAATTTAACTTTTACTCTCATATCTGCTTATTTCACACACTTATAAAGAAGGGGAAAAAAACAGAAGTATTACTCAGGAGCCATGACTGGGTAGAAATAAGGGTCATAAAAAGGCATTTCTGAGATACAGACAATTAAGTAAATTATCATCTGCCTTTTCCTGTGCAGCTGTTTTTGTACTTTGCTTCCTCAACCTATATATTGCTTCATATAATAGGAAAGTAAAGATTGATTTCTTACAGCAGAGAACACAAGCAGTGTTCCTAAAAGACAACCCTATTCTGGTAGGCAAGGGAAACAACAGCGGAAGAAAGATACCTGATCAACACAGGGGGCAACTTCCTACATGAGGTTATTTTGACAGATTTCACCAGGTAAAACACCCATCAGGAATTAATCTATTCCCATAGTATCTCCTGATTTTGTCTAGATACAATAAAGACAGTCTGACACTACACAAGAACAACCTCGACTCACACTTCGACTCAGTCATACTTGTTTGAATACAACAGGGCAAAAGCAATGTTTGACAGCTTGGTGGTCAAGAACCATAAAAAACCCTCATGTAACTAAGACACCTAAAGTACACTTTGACAAACTTCAAGAAAGAAACCTTTCTAAAATGAATTTGCTCTAATGAAAATCAAAATAATCTGATTTTACCCTTCTGTTTAGCTGGGAAGAATCAAAGAGCATCCCCTGTATACTGCTGGAGCCCAGAGTGCTCCAGGCAACAGTACACAGAAAGAAACACAGTGACCTGGTAGAGCCGACCTTTCGATGTCTCAGAGGACTGTCATTCCAGAATTCATTTTCATCCTTTCCCATGGCATCTCTCTACCTACAGCACAACACTTTTTTTTTTTTCTTCCATAATACTCTTACACTGTTTACTGGCAAATACTATTTCTTTTTAAAATACCTTCATATTAACCTGAAGAGGAAGCAAAATCACATACTAAGTCAAACTTAGAAAATCGGCTATGAAAACAACAGACCAAAACCAAAAGGACACAATAGCCTTTTTTTGTCTTAGCTCTGAACATGTAAGTCTTTTCACAGCAGTGAGGGGGTTGCACCCAGCATGTCAACTGAGAGGAGCCCAGAGGTCTAGGCTGCAAACCCACTCAGAAGGCAGCACACAAACAAAAAGAGGGGAGAGCTCCTCACCCCATGGAGCAATCCTCTCTGAGGCAGATGTGAGGACATGCAGGCGGAGGCAAAGAAGAGAAAGAGAGCAGACTCTCCGTATGGATTCCACGCCAAGCTCTACTGCCATAAAACAGGCCGATTTTATCAGAGGGTCCAGGGATTTTATAGTGGGGATTGGAAACACAGGGATAAGGGATATAGCCAATGGGGTAAGGGGAGGAAGGCGGAGTTGGGACCAAAGGGATTAACACATAGGAGGGACTTAGGGAAGGAACCAATGGGGTCTCGAGGAGAGACAACTTTCTAGAACGCATACATAGTCAACTAGGGGAAATGAATACTTACAACATCATACATAAAACAGGGAGAGGATAATGTAAACCAATCATAGAAAAATATGTAAAAGAAGGAACTGGGGTATTGTGAGTTCTCACCCTATCTGCAGAGTGAGTTATCTAAACTTCGGTACTTGACTGCCAGATGTTGGCCTCAATTGTACCCTCAGGGGTCAGGGTGGTTGCAGCCACCTACACTGCCACATGGCAGTAGGATATTAAAATTATCTGTCTATACTTCATGTGAATAGACAAAAAAAAAAAGTTTTAAATTAAACCCTCATTTCTACCCCTTTGTGAATTTTCACTGTGGAGACAGTGAAAGGGGTGACAAAAGCAAACTCAATTCTAGGAGTCTGATTCAAAAAAAAAAGTGAGTTAGGACACAATGACCAGAAGTTACATACTGTTTGATACTGCAGATGTCATCACTGAAATTCCAGTCTTTGGTGAAATATTTTTTAATCTGCTACATAAAAACCATGTAGAAAGAACTATGAAACAACAGCTGTATATGTTATTATTACATTAAGTGCTTTCCAAATTTTTGTATTTTGGGAGTTGAGGCAAAAAAGTTGGAAAACCAGCTCCTAACTCTGCATTTTGAAATCAGATCACACTGCACTACTAAATCAGTATTGCATAGCTACCCCTATACAGGTTCATAAAATGTAAGTAAGAGTGGGTTTTATTTCATGTGAAGAAGTTAACCCAAACTGGAGTAAAAACTATCTAGCAGAAATGCAAAACTGACATATCCTTCAGTGTTGCTGCTAATACAGAAATGCAACAACACACTGGGTGCTGAAGCACTTAATGAAAAAATTTACATCTATGCACAAAAATATTAAAGGAGTCCATCTATCAATGCAACAAAGGGGCATGCATTTGATTTCTACTACCAAAATGATCAGGGTAACAAATAAATATTAAATTCTGTGCTTTCTTCATTGCATTCTTTATCAGAAGCTTTTACTGTGCAGTAGTCCACTTCTAATACCGCACATGGAAAAATATTAATAAAGCTAAACTCCTGACATCTTATGCAGAAAAAAAATTAATTTAGTAACGAAATTATTTTATTAAAAATTAAATGTGGAAATAGCATTTCTTTTAAAGTTCTCAGAATGTCTACTTCAACATTTTATGACGTATTTTCTCCCTTTCATCATCTCTTTTTCCTCACCAAGCAGTTGACATTGACTTACCACATTTTTAACTTCTCCTCTCCTTCCAACTCCTGTTTTCATGTCTAGCAGGAATTCAACAATAAGTATACACCATTGGAAATGTGCCACTGACATTTTATATCTTCCCTTGATTAAGCTTTCTTAAATTTCTCTCTATATTTTTTCAACTTTATTAATCACTCATGCACATTTAACAAAAAGCATTGCTAGTCATATTCTCATGTAGTCCTCCAAAATAAAGGAAAAAAAACACAAAAGGAAAAAAAAAACCTAATAAAAGAAGTTCACTTTCTTTCATCTCATGACTATTCATTAGATTCTTAAATTATTTTCAGATGTAGGACAAACAGAAATTCAGTGCAAATAGTTCATGAAAAGGTAACCAAATGCTGTGAGAGTCATCCGCTGCATTCTGCAGTCTGTACAGTGTCCTTTCAGAGTCTGAATGACAGTAGCTAGTTATGACATAAAATACCAGTTATTTTTAAAACCATACTGCTCTAGAAGTAAAATGCCAACAGTGCTACCTGATTCTACCATAGATTCCAGAGCATACCTGTATTCACAGCTAAGTATTCAACTTAAAACTTGTCTCCTAACAAGGATGAAAAAATAATGAAAAATAGCAGCTGACATATAATGGATTAAAATGTAACACATGCAACAGTATTTTGAGTGCATGTCCCATTTTTAATTCTTACTTTTCATTCCTAACCTTCTGTCAGAACAATCTTAAACAAATTTAAAAAGCAACCACAAATATAGAGTAATTGAAGTGGGGGAGTTCACTTGATTTTCATAACACCAAAGTTTGCTCTTCCTTGTCCAATCCCATGTTCTCCAGGATTCCCTGAGATAAAGCAATTTAAAAAATGGTTTCTCAGAAGAAGTATTAACCTGCAAGCAGGTATCTATAAATCCATTCCCAAAATGAATGAGAATTTTTGAATGTCTATTTCTAACAATATAAGACATAAAATACAACATGGTAACTTAGAGATGTATACAAGGAAAAACATTCTTAAAAGACTGTCCATTCAAAAGTGCTTTCCTACCAAATATGTGCTGTTGGAAAAGGACAGGTCTGTTTTGCAGGCAGTAGAAAAGAAAATCAAGATTCTTTAAAGCTTTTTTAAGAGGATCAACTAAAATGGTTCTACAGAGAAGCAGACCAGAAATACGAGCAGCTGACTTCATCCTGTTCATGCTGCAGGTGGTGAATATGTACTTACTTCTCTCCTATTAGTGAGCCTTGCTCCTGAATTCTCACCTGACCCATCGATTAAGGACGGGTCAAACAGCATAATCTATTATAAACACCGTGTTCCCTATTGCCCTCTTTGGACTTGTCTGGTGTGATTAATTTGGTATCTTCAGCAAAGTTTGCTATCTTAATCGAAACACCTGATAGAATTTTTCAGTACTTGAACATGTGGTGGAAATAAACTGTAGCTTTATGCAACTCTAGCACCACACTTTCACCAGCAGCAACGGAACCATCTCTCACCAGCAACCTACTGAATAGGTCACAGCCTGGAGAAAACTTTTTTAAGATGGGCACCACCTCCTTTCCATTCATGCTGCTCCTTACAACTCCACTGCAGCACATTCCTTCCTGTTCACCAAAAAAAAAGCTTTACTGATATTTTCCTCAATATCTTACAGTCCTTTGTATCCCTTTCTCTCTGTTCCTTCTGCTGCAAGCAAACACTACCAGCAACTGCATTTTTGCATTGACAAGGGAGCCAAAAACTGCTTCTAGCACATGTAGTTTTCCACAACAGGTTTTCTCTCTGTAACAAAGAACACAGAAGCTCCTTGCCCTGCAAAAGGGGAAACAGTTTTTCACAAAAACACACCTATAATTTGGAAATAAGACAGCATTTTGTCAAAATAGAAAACCTGCAGCTCCATAATAAATCCAGCATCAATACCAAGCAGTATAGCCTGTATTGCACTAATGCAATTGCTAAACTTAGAAATGTAGTGTCCATTTTACTCCACTGAGCTCTCAGGAAAACTGCAGCAAATACTGACAATGTAATCTGACAGCCTTGCCACAGCTAGTGATTCTCTACACCAGGACAGATCAGATTTTCTATACAACCCATAACACAGTGCTGTACAGCAACATTGCCTAATAAATTTATTCCCTGTTCTTCCCTCTCTTCTTAGCAGCTCTACTTTGAAACAGCAGCAGCACAGCCTTCTAGGTCAGAAAACAGAAAATCCAAAGGACCTTTCTATCCCTCTATTCTCGCTACTAATTTCAAATCAAAACCAATACCCTGCTAAATGAGCTTTTCTCTTATTTTCATGGAAGAGTGCAATCTTCATGGAACTAGGCTTAGATTATTTTTTCTATCCTTTCCTTTTCAGCAAGGCTTTTACAAGGCCCTCAGAGCGAGTTAGCCTCTGCCTCTGGAAGGGTGCAGGATGATCTGAGATCTGCAGGAATCAATACCTACTAGCATCTATGCCTGACACAGCAGTATTTCATTACACTCATATACATCAATGCTGCCAGATCAGGTGTAGTAAATAAAGAACAGCTGTTGCTGTGATCAACTCTTCTGACAAGCTCCTTCCGAAGTGTTGTCAGCAGATTCATAAGGCTGGAATCTAATCTCACAGGGCACTACCTGCTTCTTTCTGCTACTTGATCCTTGAAGCACAACCATTTTCTTGAATTTCAGGAAATCTGCCTGTATTCAAGAAGCCATGATACATGAAAAGCTTCCTTATCAAATGTCCTTGAACAGGGAATAAAATCCAACCCCTTAAAACCATACTGACTTTAGAACTGAAAAAAAAAAAAGAAAAAGTGTCACTACAATAACCAACTAAAATACTAAAAACAGTAAAGAGGTTAATCTCTTATAGAGTAACAGTAGATTCCAATGGCTATAGAAACCATTTTTAGCTCAGATAAAAAGCTACTCTGTTGTAACTCTCACTGGCTACTTGATAACTGTTCTTACCTGGCTGAAAAGAAATTTCCCAACTAGACACTAACACAAGAGGATGAATGAGATCATAAAGATCACATCTCTCTCTTCTTTCTAGGCTTGACTACTGAATTCTGCTCAATATTAAAGAAATCATGCATTTCAAACTAGTGTACTGGACAGAGGACAAGAGATATCACATTTCTTTACTTACCGTTCATTTTTCTGTCTAATCCAAGTGCACGTACCATTTCAGGCTATCTCTCTAGACACCACTAAGTATATGAAGGCTAAGTAATAAAGACCCAGAAGCTTTAGCCAACTTCAGGAATGGCCACTCATGTGAGTTATTAAAGAGGTAAAGCATAGATTTACAGCACACCTGTATAAATACCCAATATAGCTTCTTTTCTGCAGAGTTAAGTAGGAAAAAGTTAAGTTTAAAAACTATTTCCTCAAAATGGAATAAGCTACCTCACAAAAACATATTTTCAACTGGTAGAAAAAGCATTCCTACTGGGAATTTATACAAAAATACTAATGAGCTGTAAAGGTACACTGTAATTTAGAGCTTATTAATTGCTTCAGTCAAAAAAGCCCACAGGTATTAGCAATAGTCATCATACTACCTACCTCAGGTAGCGTTCTATCAGTAAACCAAAATCAGCAATTTTCAACTTTGTATATTTTTCTTCCCATCTTTCTCACTGAGATCAGCTCCTTAACAAGGTTTCCTTCCCTTCATTTTATGAGAAAACTAACTAGAAGGTGCCAAGCAGAAAGGCAAAAAGATATATGATAATTCACTGACGCAGTTCAAAGGTGCTACATAAAACACGTTTCACCACTGAGGGCTGATCCCTTTTCCAATGTACAACTTGAGTCACTGTTTTTTAAAGAAAAAAAAATTGTGTTAGTGTCCCCTTCAACACACTTTGTCTACAGTATCTATAAATCTTATTCACCAAACTTCTTTTGCAAAGCGTTTATAAAATTCACATAATCTCAATGCTGCTGACATATTCATCTGAACTCCTTATTACCAAAATTATCCTCATGTCCCTCATTACACAAGAATAGTCAAGCTTACATGCTACTGAAAATAAAGTATTTATATGGTAATAATGTCTGTATACATTTGTCTTAATTTAATAAAAGTATTTTATTACAAAGAAAAATATAATCAGGTGAAGGTACAAAAGTTAAGAAAAAATTATCCGTGTTAATTAATGCTTGAAGGTAGAATTATGCTTCTTTCAATTGGACCCATTAAAGGGGCTTTAATATAGATTTGCACAGCAAGCTGAAGATTTTCAAGAGCAGATAATGAGGCAAGCTAGTACTATTTTAACCCCTCTAGAGTATAATCAGTTGATAAGGTTTTGAAACGTTACAAGGTCTAGGACAAAAAGATTAGCTTTAGTTCCTCCAGATCAAAATTGAAACCTAATTAATTAACAATGTTATAAGAAAAGGTTTACTGGTATTTTTACATGTCTTTAATGTCATCTTCTAAAGAAAACAGGTTAAGATATTTTAATGTATCTACTGCGTGAATGGCAGAAGAATATTCCCTGCTCCAACATTATCTGCTAAACTAATTCTTTGAATTTGAAAATTTCATACATTCCTCCAAAAACTTCACCTTACTTTTTAAGGAAAAAACAGCATCAGTGATCTACTTGAGATACATAAAATTATTATAAATCAAATACAACAGGTTAAAAATGTTTCCAAATAGAAAAGAGAATTAAAATATTTCTGCAGCAAGCTATGTGTCAGTCTTCAGAAGAAGAATTAAAATTCTAAGAGAGTGTCCTAGCCATTAAACACAGCAGTCAGAAATTCTTTTCCTTGAAACAAACACAGAAGTGATGCGTATTATGTCAGGGATACATAACTGCTGAGAAAAGTTTTCAGACACTACATAAAACAAAAGTAACAGTAGAAAAATCAGTATAGCAACCTAGACACTAATCTCAAAAGAGTAAGATTTTACCGCGCAACATTTAGAATAAACATATCTATATGCCAGATGAGGCCCAGCTGTGACTATCAGGACCAAAAGTTACCAATAAACCAATTTAAAAAAAAAGAAAAAAAAAAGGGAAAAAGTAAAAGTACAATGGAAAACCCAAATACCACACATTCTGTACTGAATTTATGTGCAATAATAGACAAGAGTAATCTTAATCTTATGTGCTTTAACAAATTTATTTGAAACTTTGAATGGTGTATCTTTAAATGTTCCACACTAATCCATACTTTAACTGTTTAACACAATATGAAGTTCATGACAAAAAAAAAGTCTAATTAATGTATATAAAACTGAATATTACAACACTGTAATTTAGGAAAGGTGAAAACCTGAAGTTCTATTAAGTAAATAGAAGTTCAATTAATATACTCCATTCCAAAGATACTGGACAGCAGAAGTTTTGAATAATGATGGTTTACACTTCTATTTTATCCCTAAAGCCACAAGTCCCATTCTCATGAGTATCTGCGCACTCTTCTTCCCTCTTAGGTTATACAAATGTGATTAAAGACCATATTACTTCTCAATCATAAGTTTCCAAATTTATTAGTTTACTTGATTTTCAGTAATATCCATTAAAATAGAAACCACTTTAATACTAATCTCATTACAAATTAAGTTCATTTAGCTTTCAGTATGAACTAACTACATGGATCAACCTCACCTAGGCTGTGGAGAATATGCTGTTATATTTACAGAAATGTTAGAAGTCCTCTTAGGCATGTCAGGACAGTCTAAGCATAATACAAGACAAGAAATATGATCTCATGTTCTCCTTACAGGGTTTTGCTGCTATTTCTAGAAGCAATATAAGCTTACATTTATGTCAAATGATGAGATACCACATTGATTTTTCTTTTTTATCCAACTCAGCATTGATTTATACAATCAGCTTTTTGGTGGCCACTAAGAAATTCCTAGGCAATAAACCCTACAACAAATTATATTGTTGCAACTGGTATCTCTGTATGGTGCATGAAGGGGAAGAGAAAAACAACAGAAGACATGACTGGCTAATCTCAACTTTGTTGATGTAAAAAATTAGTAGACTGAAATACACAGCTTTCAAGTCGTTCTGTTTGTACTTTACAGAAAGGAACATTGATTACCATTTCTGTCAAAATGCGCACTTTCACAAGTAACCTATTTTGCATGTTAATTACATAAATAATATCTTCTCCTCCTTAGATGAACAAAGAAGGAGCACATTCAGTAAAAAATAAATAAGAACACTTCTTACTACATTGTTTTTTAAGCCAGCTCCATTCTTTGATACCAAATCACCAAAACCACGCCTTCAGGAAACAGTCCCTCTCTTGATTCAACCCTACAGCATCCCAGGCAAGGGTGGGATGAGGAAAGAAGGTCAGAATGACATCATCTCTGTACATTGCTTTTATACACAGCACTGGCACCATCTGGTGCCCTTCACAACCTGCCCCCCCCCCAAGTCAATGATACTCTAAGGGAAGCTAATTGTAAGGGCTGCATTAGAGTTGTGATGATCATCAAAATAACTTCTGTTCTCCTCATCTGTCAGAGTCACTGAATCACAGAATATCCTGATTTGGAACCAACCCACAAGGACCGTGAAGTCCCACTCCTGGCCCTGCACGGGACAACCTCCAGAATCACACCATGTGCCTGAGAGCACTGTCCAAATGCTTCTTGAACTCTGGCTTAGTACAATGGCCACTTCACAGTGGAGCCTGTTCCAGTGCCCAACCACCCTCAAGCTGAAGAAACCTTTCCTAATATCCAACCCAAACCTACCCTAACAACTCCAAACCAATCCCTTGGGCCCAGTCACTGGTCACCAAAGGGAAGAGGATCAGTGTCTGCCCCTCCTCTTCCCCTTATGAGGGAGTAATAAACCACAATGAGATCTCCCCTCAGTCTCCTCTTCACCAGGTTGAACAAGCCAAACCTCACTCATCCTGGCTCAAGGAGGCTTCCCCTCAAGGCCCTTCACCACATTCATTATTGTGGTGCCCAAAACTGCCCCCAGCACTGGAGGTGAGGCTGCCCCAGTGCAGAGCAGAGCAGGACAATCCCCTCCCTTGCCAGGCTGTCGATGCTGTGCCTGATGCCCCCAGGACAGGGCTGGCCCTCCTGGCTGCCAGGGCACTGCTGGCTCATGTTTTCTGTCAACGTGACTTTTCATGACTTTCTGTCACAAGGATCCTTGTCTTTTCTGTGAGGTTACTCTCCAGCCTCTCATTCCCATGTTTGTATGTATATCCGGAGTTTTACCATCCTGTTGACAAATTCTTCTCTCCTGGCTGTCAGTTTTCCATGGTTCTAGTTACCAGCCTCTCTCCATTGCCACATGGATGATGTAAATGCATCACAGCATCAATTTCAGATTTCTGATCAATTAGAGTTTCAGCTTCTGAAACTGACCTGAAATCTCATGGAGGTTCAGATGCTGCCATAGCAGGCAGCTTTCTTAAAAGCACAGTACTGCAAACATATTCCTGTAAAGTTCTTCACAGGTATTTTCTCTTTCAGATAAGGACTGGATAGAAATGCAGGAATAATCACACATTGCTGGCTTCTAAACATGATGTGCGTGCACCACTTTACGCATCACACCTACAGCCATGAGGATGTGACAACACACTGAAACTTTAGCCACTGCTGTAATAAAAAACAGAAGTTTATTTAATAATAAACAGTATTTTTATTTTATTTACTGTATTATTTTATAGATAATTACATCTTTCATAGAGCTACATATATGCAACATAATACATTATATTACATCTAACAGATTAAATATTAGATATAATTCTATAGTATATGAAGTATATAATACAGATTATATATGGGATACAGATAATATACTATATATACTATACATTATACAGTCTCTATAATAAAGAATTATATAATAAAATATAATGTATCTACTGCACATCGTATCATACCTAAAGTATGTATGTTTTCTATATATTTGTTTAAATACGAACTTTTTGGGTAACAGATCAACTGTTTGAACACACAGAAGAGTTTAAATAATACTTTATCAGAAAGTTATAATCTCTGAATCATCTGCAGCTTTCTTCTTAAGACACAATAGCAAATTATTTTCTATTTTGAGAAACATAAACATGTTGTCAACGACAAGTTTTCTTAACTGCTCTATTAAGCATAATACAAACCTGTTCTAGAGATTCTATTTTGCTGTCTTTGGCTTGCAAAATCTCTAAAATTCTTCTGTCCTTGACTTCAGCTTTCTGTTTTTCTCTGGAAACAAACAAAAAAAAGAGACACTTTATTAGTCATAATTTGCAGTTAATCATTTGAATTTTTCATGTCCTGATAATGAATGTCATTTTAAAGCACAGAAAATTAAATTATCTGAAGCTGACAGGCCCTGCAGAATTAATCAGTGAGCATATGGCAAGTGACAGCAAATTACATCTGTAAACATCTAATGCAACTTTGTTCAAAAAGAAACAGAATAGGTCTTAATATTTTTAAAGCAGCTGAAATTATCTGTCTCATTCTTTCCCAAATGTAGAAAGTGTATTTGAACATAGAATGAACAAAATGCTTTTGCCCCTTCTTTGCAATGTAGAATCTACTTGGGCTTGTGAAGTCCTTCTCTCAGTTACACGGCATATTTGTCTGAAACAACACTTTTGAACATCATGGATAATTATTTTACTATCTTCCGCAGGGACAGAATGCATAACTTTTACCAGCAGAAAAAAAAAAAAAGACAGGTCAGAAGCTTGAGTAAGGGGAATGAGCAGAGCCACTCTACGTGGTTAGTAAGTGCACAGCTATTATCATCTCTGCAACACTTTGTACGATGCCAGCTGATGAGTCATTAATGCTTTGTTTAACGAAGTACCTCATCTCACTGCTATTTTATTTCTTAACTGAGTTCAAATATTGATGCCCTTACTAGTTTCTGTTTTAGGCAGAAGGAAAACAAATGTTGCAACAGTAAAGATACTCCGATTCCTTAGCACAAGCCAGAGTTCTTACCACATATACACGACTAAAGGGCTTAGAAATATATGTTCCCTAGAAATGTCCAAATATTTCAGGCAATCCCAGCATCACAGCTGACAGAAGCAGAAACTCATTCAGATTATTATTAACTGTTCTCACAATACCGTTAAAACTTTCATCATGGCTGGTATCAGCCACATATAGAAGCAAAGGAATCCTACTTGAGCAACTCTTGCTCTACCAAATAAGGAATGTTTCAGAGCTGGAAGGGAATGAAACACTAGTACACATGAGTCTGTAAATCTGATCTAAAGTGGATGAAAATGCACTTTAGATGAAGTGGATGAAGATGCACACAAAAGGCTTAATCTGCTGAAGCATTTTGTAACAGTGGCCAATAAGGACAGTAGATACATGGAGGATTGTTTTTCTCCACTATTAGGTATTAGTGTGGAGTCTAATGCTACCAAAGATCTTAAAAACTAAACTACACTGTCGTGAAAGGCCATCCAATAACATGGGGGTTTTTAATAAAGTTCTATGACTGCTAAAATATCTAGTCCAATCTTGAGTAAACAAAGAATCAAATAACATGGTACAGAATTTGAAGTGAGAGTTTTGGAAACTCAGCTCTCAAGGCCTCGTAACTCTAAACAGCTCTCTCCGATTGCAAATATAGCAATGATGTGTTGTAAGACTTGAAGAAAACTAAGAAAAACCTACCTGAAAAGGTATGCATTTAAGCTACATTTAGCTTAGGAAAAATAAAATTACATGGGAAACAGTCAGTTGTATGGCACTAAAAAAAGATTTCTACTTCATAAAGAAAATAACTCAGCACCATAATGAGAAAAGTCAAATCATGAATATTCAACAAGTACTCCAAAAGACATTCCATGTCTGAAATGTATTTAACATTTTAAGTGAGACAGAAACCTAACAGAAAAATGAACATCAGATACTGATCTTAAAGCATCTGATCACCTGCAACCAGAACCATCAAGCAACTGCATGATAGGTTGCTAGAAAGACATCAGCAGTAAAACAAATAGTACAGAAGTTTTTCATAGTTTATCTTTGAAAACCTACAAGAACAGAACTAAGACTGTGATTACAGAAGTTCAAGGAAATATGAAATGATTTGATGCTTTCCAAAAGTTATGCTGTGATGCCCTTCCAAAAAAACAAATTAAAAAAAAATGGAGCACTAGAGCCAAAACAACAAACAGGTTTCAAAACACTACAGGTTATGAAACCGATTCAACCGACTTACAACGCATATCTGGCTAACAGAAGTCACATTCTCAGCCATATTTTAAAAAATGGTAAAAGACTTTCTGATAGTTATATAAAACTTTGTACTAGAAGATACTAGACAACCTTAAAGAACAGGAGTTAGTAAGCAAAAATGTCTGAATAGTTTATTTGTATAATACTTCACCCAAAAGTTTGTGCAAATTTCTGAAGGAGACATACTGTTCATTATAGGTACTGGACATTTTTCGTCAACTTAAATGAAACAAAAACTGTTTTAATATAGAAATACTAATGCTTCCTCATACTTTCTTTGCTGTGGGGTCCTAAATGGCCATCAACAATTACCATTTCTCAAAGGCAATAGTTGCAGTAATTAAACCCCAAATATTTGGGGAAGAAGGTTATCACTCTCCCATTGCCATGCTACACCAATCTGAGGAAGTGATAGACCTATATTGATCTATGCCTAAACTGTAAGAAATGTTACATCCAAAGTTTGCTCAAGTCTTAATTACAGCTAGACAACTTAAGAATTCAAGATTAGACAAACGCACAACTAGTTGATCCAAAATTCCAAGAGCTTCAGAAGACAAAAAGGAAAGCAGGTCTTTACTACAAAGTACTTAGAAGAGTCAGGCACACACACAGAAAGAATCATACGATTAACCACAGACAAGCCCCATGAACCACTGAATAGCATTGCTTCCAGCCCTCAGAAGTATCCTCACCTTAAGTCTATCACCCACAAAATGCCATCCTCTTCCCAACTCTAACCATCATCTCCTCTCTCAAAGTCTGCCTTTCGTAAAACAAGACCCAATCAAGACACAAAAACTGTTTAATTAGATAGCCTCCTAACTCAACTATGCAATCACCACTTGAAATTTATTATTAAATTTGTTTTCTAATGTATTAAGTGATCGGAAAACCTGGTAAGTTATATAGGTTTCCCTAAAGAACTTTACAGTTGTGTGGGGGTTCATTTTTAAAAATTTATTTTAAGGAGAAAAAAGAAAGAAAGTGAGTAAGTAGAACAAGAACACAGTAAAAGAACAAACAGCTCTGAAAGCAGTATGCACAGCTAATTCTGATTTATTATTGGTAGTTAAGAATCTATGGAGCCCTCTGACTTTAGGACATGGTTTCAAAAAAGGGGTTTAAAGAATAAAGTCTGGGACTGGAGAGGAAAAAAAAAAACCAGATCAAAGTCAAAGCAACAAATATGCCTGTAACAGAGGTACCTATTATCCAACAGTTCAAAGTGCATTTCCAGTTAAATGCAGCATTTTCCGCCTATCCTATTCAGACAAAGATGTCAAAGAATATAGTTCATAAACACAGATCTATCATCATCATAATGAGTGGGAAAAGTTTAAATAAATTTAATGTATTTTGCCTTCATGATGTTTACTTTCAAGCTCTCTAGATAACACATGGTGTGCTAATGCCCCCAAAATTCAAAACATATAACCACCCACACCTAGAGAAAAATGTTCTAATTATTAGAAGTTAAGTACACAATGGAAGTAGTCAGAAGCCTGAAGTATAAACGGAAACCTCATAAGCAATTTTGTCAGTAGTTTCTCCTGATGACATAGGACGTTTTCCCATGCTTGTTACAGGATAGCTCCCCACAGATACCCAAGACAGTATATCTGACTGGAACTTGCATATCATATTTGGATCTGCTGTCACACCTTAAAATAAGACTTGATAGGAATTGAAGTAATCACCTTTCCTTTTTTTAAAGTATAACAAATATTGAGAAAAAATCTTCAAACAACTTTATTCATTGAGCTGTTACATCTCTAAAATGTATTTTTAAAAGTCCATTGGAATATGGGGGGGAAAATTCAGGCACTGTCAAGAAGCTGATGATGATCAATGACTGAGACAAACTCCTGTTTAGCTAATTAGAATCACTGATGAGCAATAATGATGTGAGCTAAGATTATTTGCAGACTTCTTTAGGATGAAAAATGGAGTGAAGAGAGGCTGTCAATTTGTACAAGTTCTAAGCTCCAATCAGTTTTCCCATGAGTACTACCTATTTTAAATGTTTAACACAGATGCATTTAGCTACAAAAAATACAGAGATTCAGCTTCCCACAAAAAAGAAGAAACTGAGAAAATATTCTTAAGCTTGACACATTTCCTCTGTTACAATTTTCTTCCTGTATTATGCTCTACTCAATTATACAACAAGACAACCTTTTCGATGTTTGGCACCATTTTAACGGCTTACCAGAAATGAAACATTAGACTATGAGGAAATATTTATCTGTGAATGAGGTATGAAAACAGCAAAAACCCTAATACTCTAAAAATCAGGAGCTTGTTCAAGTTTCTAAAAATCTTCAGCAAAAGCAGTATGAGCAAAGAGGTATCCTGTACTACACGTCTTTATCAAACAAGCACTTAACCATTTGTCAGGAAAAGGTAACTTGGAGTCGTATATAATTATGTCACATTTACACCAGCTAAATGAAAATAAATTTAACTAATAAATTGAATTTGCTGTTTACATGTTTCATGGAATACATCCTTTCAGTTTTACAATATGCTGAATTAAACAAACAAACAAACAAACAGAAAATACCCAAACAACAACAAAACACCAAACCAAACAAAAAACAAACATAAAAAACCTAACAAAAAAGACCTCAAACAAACAAAACAATAAAAAAAATTAAACAAACAAACAAAAAACCTCCACCAAAACATCCCAAACCCATAAACATATCTGCAACTTTGGTCTTAAATATAAAGTCAGGAATACATTGCAAACTTTGAACAGTGTGGTAAAACAGTAAAGGCTGCATTTCAACACTATATCTCTAACTACAATAAACTGCTTCTAGAAACATTGTTACTTTTGAAAGACATTTTATTGATTCTAAAGGGCTGCAGAAGTAGAAAGGCTATAAAATATCAGTTTGTGTGATGCAGGTTTAATTTGATTACCTTATCTCCCTGTCCTCCAACTTCCAAGTATTTTACAGACTTCCAAAATTCACACATTCTGTGTTTGTATTAAACAGATAATTAATCACCCACATGCAAAGTGAAGTTGTAGAGCACAGACTGTCAATGTTATAGTAAATATAGCACCAATATTGTAATTACTGTGTACAGTCACATTCCTGTGATTGCACCGTCGGTGGTTGGCAGAAACAGAGCCTATGCCTTAATCTCCCAAGAAGAAACTTTAGAGTGTTTCCATCTATTAAGAACTAATTAAAAAAAAAAGAGCTAAATAGCTCTTTTCATTTAATCAACAGTTTAATTTCACCTAAGATTCTAGAAGATCCTTATACTTCATGATGAATTACAATTGTTATACATAATTAATTTTTTCCTGTAATACTTACAAATAGTACTTTTAAAAGATTCAGACAGCATGGAGCAAAAAAGAATTTAAATGAATACCACACATTTTACACTTTTCTAAGACAGCAGTTACTTTTTATAAAAAAATTATATATACCTATTTTAGTTTCTTTACAAAAATAATCCAAGATCTAATTACAAATGTTAAATGAAATTGTTTCCTTCATGAATTATCTATGGAGCCAGTTCTACATTACAAGATATTTCTCAAAATGAAAAGGCATCATTACAAAAACATAAATTTTCTTGCATCTCTAACTTGATTGATTTAATTCATTAGATGATGTATTAAGGAATAAGCCTCTCATTTTAAGCGTATGATGATGTCTTATTTTAAGCAACATATATAAAATACTAAACATATTTTTACACTAAAGTAGTACACAAAATACAGACATTTTTGCCCAATAATTTTGCAAACATTTTTCATCTAAAATACGCAAGTCTTTCACAGTGTTCAAAATATCAGCACTTCAGAACAGACTGCTTTAACATCTGCACATCACCAGGGTTTCCCCCAAGGATTTTTAAATGATGCCTGCCTGTGCTGAATAAAGTGCTAACTTGCACCTTGCATTTCAAACTGTGTCCTGAGCAGCCATCCAGTTGGTACAACACCAGCTGAATTCCCAGAGGCCACTGTTCAATCAGGCTTGACTGCAATTATCATGTCAATATTTTGTGCTCCGATATGCAGATATGCACACATGCAAACTGCATAATACCTTCTTCTCCATGGAATGTTGACTTATGTTCAACGTTCTGAGAATTTTTAATGAAACAGGATATTAAACTTTCATTAACTGTAGAAAATCACAATTATTTGACCTTAGCCAGAAAGGTTGTACTCTTACGTTCCATTATTCTATCCACTATATTGTGTGATAGTAACTGGGCAGTCCATTGTATTTTAAATTCAGAGTGACAAAATGGTAATGGTTTGCATCTTGTTTACATCATTGTCCTCCTGTGATGGTGTTTCCTGTTTATTTGTAAAAGGGTGTTTTAAGAAAGCTTCTGCACAATGTTTACCATCCTTTCAAAAGATGTGAGATACAGATTTTTAATTTTTTCAATTAACGTAGGCAATCTATAGCATTCATTCATACAGCACATTCACTTATCCTTTTACATAAAAAGTACTTGCCGTTTTCAGTACATCTGCATATCGGCAGTCACTGAAGAATCCATGTCAACCTGTTTATGCTTCTTCCACAATTTGCTATGCACAGGATGCTACAAACCACAGCGTAAGCTCCTGTAATTACCTTTCCAAAATTCTTTGGTTATTTTTGATCTCTTGCTTTTCAGCCATATTTTTGTCCATCTGTTCACCTTTAGACAGATGTAACTCCTCAGGAAGAAGAACAACAAAACTCTCAATCACTGGCACTAACATTCAGTTTGCCACTGTTTCTTAGGAGTGGCCTGAAATGATAAATCCATTCTTTGCCTTTGTTAAGACCTGCCATACACAGCACACTTGAAATTTAGATGTGGAAAAAACTCTGCGTAAGGCAGCCTTGTCAAATGTATTACCTAGCATAATACAATTCCCACGTACATCTACCAAGTCTTGTATCATTGCCACAGTTTGATCATTAATGGATCCTGCTACATCCCCCTTCCAGAAGAAAGGAAAAGAGTCAGCTAGAAGCCCTGGAGCAAAATTAGTATGTTGACTTGTCAAGATTTCATGTACTGCAGAAGGAAGAGTCTTAAAGCAGAGCTCTGAAGTTTGCAAAAATACTTCAAAACATTTCATACTCTCATCTGAACCCCAACTCCATTTCAGTTTACACATGCATTTACCTAATAAGAGCTATTTTCTAGCACCTTTTTTTTAAATCATAAAAAAAAAATCTTTCAAAAGGCAGCAAACTAGAAATAGCATATTCTTTACATAATACTGAGATCAATAGTATTTAAAGTAGCTGGAAAGTATACTAACATGAGTAGTAGTTTTACAATGGCTTGTTTGAAAATACCTGGAGGCTTTTACATATCCCAAAGGCATTTCTCATTTGCACAGTAAAGATAATTTTTTGTTTATATCTGAATATTAAATTGGGAATATAGTTACAGTTATCCAGCAAGAACTGCAAAGACTGCTGAAAAGTATAATATCATTGGTGTATTACAGCAATCAGCAGCATAGCCATAAAAAAGTACAAGTTACATTTTTACTATTTTAGGGCAGGAGAACTTCTATTTTGGGACCATGAAAGCATTTGAAAATAACAGACAAATAATGGCAAGGTACTAGTAATTTCCCCCTACATCCCCCAAATTATGTCTTTTACATTTTCCCAGTTTGTTTGGAAAAAGATACTATAAGGAATTGTCTAATGCTATAAATATAAATTACCTTACTCTAAAGCTAGTACTGCCCACTCCATTCCTCCTAATATGTATTTTCTTTTCTTCATCACACATCTGTGGTGTAAGTTGTAATGTTTTAAGTGACAATTTTGTCCTGCATCTTTTTATTCTTGTCCTCATGAAAAAAGCCTAGCTGTCTCTTTCATCAATTTAATTACTGAAGTCCACTGGACAATATTGTTTGTTTCTTTATGTGTATATGTACGATCTAGGATACACATGCTTTCATAGATTCTGTCTGCTTCCATTACATAACCAGCTTATGACCTCGGGCCATCTCTAACAAAGATTTGGTGGGGACTGAACATTTCTCAGTTAAGAAATTTTTGGTGGAAAGAACAAACTGAAAAAATGAAGCTATGCAAACACTGGTGGTACCCATGTCACAAGAAGAAACAAAAAAATGTTTAAATCCATTCCATTCTGTTTGTTTCTATCTCAAAATCTCACAATAAGCCCAAGCAAGATAGAAAAAGTTATGAACTTGAATATGACTGGGTCTCTGTTGTTCCAAATATAGATGAGAAGGAAAAATAAATTCTGTAAGACTTAAATGGCTTTTATCAAATTTCAGTGTAAATTCTCAATTTCCAGCTCATCTCACACAACTGTGTATAATATAGAAAAATGGACTGCAAGCAGTACAGATCCTCCCAAATGACATACTTCAGGAACCATTTTGATTATAGCAGTTATTTGATCATCCCACCTTTTAAACTCTTTAAACCCACATATTTTTCCCAGATTAACAAAGCCAGAAAATCTCTTGTCCTGTAACTTTCTGGACAGCAGGAGTGCTAGATAACAGATTCCCTGTAAAACTAATCAATCTACTGGAACTAAGATAAACTGATACTATCATAAAAAAAATTATTCACTCCTATCAGGTAGGGAATAAGACAACTTTTTTGAAAGGATGAGAGTGTGAAGAGGTACAGTCATGAAACTGAAGCTACTTAGAAAATCATTATGGAAAGTAATAACAGGAAAAGTTAGGATAGAATACACGGGGCTGTAATTTAGTTGTGCAGAAGGTTCACGGGTAAAGCTGGGCTAGAAACTATTTCCAAAGAGGCAATTAGACCATTCTCAGGCAAAAGAGATGAAGCTACATCAATTAAAGAGAAAAATACACACTATTGCTACATCTGTCAAATCAAAGCAACCCTAAAGTTCAAAGTTGTGATTAATAAAACTCCTATATACTGAATGGGTTTTATCCAAACCTATTCCAGGATTCTCAGGAGTAATGATAACACCTAAAAAGATGCTGTGGAAGCAATTTCTTCTTTCTTAATTCCATAATTCAGAGACACATGGAAAAGCTGTGATATACATGTATGGCCTTGAGTTCAAAAAGCTTCTAAAGCATGAGCGTAATTCTAAAAGAGTAGAGGACATAAAAAAAACTAGATAAGCACGTTAACAGAAGTATGTTGGCAGGATTTCACATACCAATCACCAGTGCCTCTATACAGTGCAAAACACATACAAAAAAATTTCAGCTTATTATCTTGCTTGTGTGCATCAAGGTGGTATATAAGAGTGCCATGTTCATTGTATCAATCAGGATAATACACAAAATTACCAATTTCTGTTCCAAATAAAGCATAAAATAATTTAAAGCAAGGGACAACTCTCATAAAAATAATACTAGACATGAAGAATAATAAACAAAGAAGAGAGACTGTATCTTATATAGGTACACAATTCAAGAACTCCAAATAATTAATTTACTGACCATTATTTAAATGTATACTTTCCAACATCTCTATGCTTCAATCCATCCTGATTATTTTTATATGCAACATTAATAAAGAATGTTAGTAAGCCTGAATACCTGTTTATGCCTTCATAAGCTTCAGGTAAAAGAACTACAATTTTCCACATTGTTCAGCTATCTATAAAATATGGTTAGGACAATAAAGTTTTTTATGTTTTCAATATAATTGTGCTTATATACGTGTAATGTATGTTTACATACAGTAAATACTGTATTTATATATTTTAAGCAGTCTTCTCATGTTTTTCAATGTTTTGTGAAAGAAGATCAATTCTACCACCACTGTCCTCATGGAAACATGACCAAATTTTATTAGGAAACAAATCATTATGATTTTGCATTTCAACATACATAAAGGATGCCATAAATCTGTGCATTGGTCTCCATCATATATTAAAACTATTTCCCAAATCAAACATACAAACAGTAGTAAGAATAGTACACTGTCTTAACAGCCAAGCTACTACTCCATGCAGTTAAAGTGTCCCAGTACAAAGCCAGCAGTTACTTGATACCATCATTGGTGACCATATGTGAACTCCCCAATAATAGCTGTCTTAAAACAAGCTGCATGTCCTTACACCATCGCTGTCTTCCTCTGGATACGAATCCTTTGAGAATATCAGCTCTAGTCCCCTGACCACACTGATTTTTGGACAAAAATGTTCATTGCTTTATACTAGGCAGAACATGGGACAACACTACAGCAAATAGTGACTGAGAGGGGATCTCAGCAACACATACAAGTATCTCAAAGGTGGGTGCCAGGAGGATGGGGCCAGACTCTTTTCAGTGGCGCCCAGCACCAGGATGAGGAGCGGCGACCACGGAGTAAAGCACAAGAAGTTCCGCCTCAACATTAGGCAGAAGTTCTTTGCATTGAGGGTGCCAGAGCACTGGAACAGGCTACCCAGAGAGATTATAGAGTCTCCCTCTCTGGAGACACTCAAAACCCACCTGGACACGTAACCTGTATAACCTGCTCTAGGTGACCCTGCCTTGGCAGAGCGGCTGCACTAGATCTCCAGAGGTCCCCTCTAGCTCTAACAATACCATGATTCTGTGAAATGCACTCCCAGCTAAAGAAATTAATGCTGTATTTTCACAAGTGAAAGAACATGTATAGATGAAGTCCAGAAAGAAAAGATGTGAACAACAAAACATGCCTTCTAAGATCAAAGCACTGAATGGAAACTCAAAGGAGCCAGAACCCCTCATGAATCTGTAACAAGCTTCAAGAGAAAGTGGCACGTTATTTAAAAGAGTTAAAATCCCTTCTTTTTCTTTTTAAAAGAATCCACTTTTTCATTTTAAAAGAGGGAACTCATGGCACCCTAAGACAATCAAGTGTTTCAATTCTGACAGGCAACTCATTCACATTCTCCTTATCTTTGGCCCACAAAAATTCTGAATTCATAAATATTAGCATTCCAAAATAATCAACTGCATACTGTGATAATTAACTAACATTTATAGGAACCAGATAACAGTAAATATCATGAAGAAATCATCACCATTACTATCCTCAGAGAATTAAGCTGCAGAAGTAAGATCCCACTTGTCTGTGTTAATGGAGAAGGAAGCTCCTACAGTCAGGTAAATGTTCTTCCCCCCAGAGGGTGGTTGGGCACTGGCACAGGCTCCCCTGGCAAATGGTCACAGCACCAGCCTGACAGAGTCCAAGAAGCATTTGTACAATGCTCCCAGGCAGCTGGTGTGACTCTTGGGGTGCCCTGAGCAGGGTCAGGAGTTGGACTCAATGATCCTGACTTCTTCCAACTCAGCATATTCTATGATCCTATAATAGTTACCTCTTCTATTACCAAGTCCTAGCTTTTCATTGCCTTAAGAATTCAGATAAACATAACTTACATATATAACTGTAACCCAACAGCTTATCACACTGGAAAATTACCACTCATTTACCTCCTCCTGCTCTTCCAAGAGGAAAACAAAATATTGCAGTACATTTATAATTTAAAAATTGTATTCAACTGCAGTACAGCAATTTCAGTGAGAACAGATTTTAAAGTAAGCTTCAACTAGCATAAGAAAAAGAAAACTTGTAATGTATTCTAGGCACTCTTCACAAAATTTAACCATTAAACTTTTTCAACACATTTTTAGAATTCTATGTAGTTCTCAATTAGAAAGATAAAGAATATGGTATCAGCAGGGGAGGTTGGTTGCTTTTTGGCTTTAGTAGCATGAAACTCACCTTTCCACAACCAAACTGACAGCTTGAGTAAGATCTGGTTTTGACACTTGGAGATGTTTCCAAAGAGACCACACAAATTCTTTATCAGCCTTAAAAATAAGAAAAAAAAAAGATAAAAACATATTACATATATAATGCCTTTTACAGACCAAAAAAAGGTATACTGAGCATATTCAAAAGACAATTATCAAAAAAACCCTATTCTAGTGAGAATTCCTTGCAAGTTACTCACCGTTCCATGAATGACAAAAACACAGCAAACAGTTCTCTTGAATAAACGAAGTTTTAACCATACAGAATTTTGAAGTAAAATGAACACCCACAGTCAAGATTAAAATAGTATGCAATGCAACATATGGCAGCAGAAAGTGTATTATTCAAATACGGCTGCCTTTTGCTATATCTATTACTGTTACTGACACAACTTCTATAAATACTAAGTCTGGAATACATGCTTCAACATTAAGTTTTACCACATGCAGCTTTTTATTTCAAAATATGCAGTAAAACAGTCTTGTAATACACACTCATCTAACCTGCATACATATGTATACAGGAGTTTCTGAAAAAAAAACCTCAAGTGAGAGCAGGAAAACAACGTTCTTTACAAACAGACTTCAGAAAGTTTGTGAAAACAAGATGTCTGCTAAAAGCTTTCCCACATTTGTATTTTTACTATACATTAGTTATATTTTTCATTGGTGTCTTCTTATTCCAATATGATTTTATTACTGGAAGCACCAATATTAGTTATTTTACAATCCACACCCATGTGTTAATTACATAAAAACATTAGAGGAGAAAAATAAAATCCAGCAAAAGAGGAAGACCAATAAGAAAATATATGTACATAAACCATAGTCTAGACTAGGATGAAACCTACTAAAACAGTCTAACATAAAACTAGGAACTAATAAGCCAAACCCATCATATTGGCAGCTAGGCCTATTCAACGGGCAAAAATAATGAGAGTGCAGCTATGTCTACTAGATTTTTGGAAACAGAGAATCATTTAGACTAGAAAAGACATTTATGGTCAATGCATCCAACCAGTAAACTAACATTGCCAAATCCACTACTAATTCCCACATGCCATATCTACATGGCTTTTAAATATCACCAGGGATGAAAACTCCCCCACTTCCCTGGGTAGCCTGTTCCAACATCTGACAAGAAATTCTTTCTAATGTCAGCTCTAGATGATAAAAACTAAATTGATTTTCTATCGGTATCCAAGTCTTTGTTCAATACAAGTGCTAAAAATGGGTTAACTTTCAGCTCAGAATTAAGTTTAAAGATAAACACTAGGCACCATAGTAATTGAGTTACTAAGTAAAAAAAATGGACAACTTATAATTTCGTGCTGTCACCGCATGCACTTAGTATACTGAACTTTTATGTATCAGTGGGAAAGACTATAAAAAGTGTGCACTCGTTTCATGTCCTCAAAATAAAAGACACCATTTCCTGAAAATGCCTTGCCAGGCCACCTGAAGAGGTACAATGTGTGTAGACTGTGAACCAGGCATGACCTACTGCTTCTTCTCAGGCAGAAACAGAATGAAAAATAAAAATGTTTTTCAGATTTGGAAGAACTGATGGAGGCTTCCAAAAAGCATTAGGATCTACACAGAAGCCGGATTCAGAATAATTTTAACATCTAAAAAAATCTTGTGTTTATGCTGGGAAGTCAAACAAACAAACAAAACAAACATACAGACAAAGCCAGACTAAACCTCACTGAACAACCACAAAGAAAATGTGATTTCTTTTTGATTATTTTGAAGGACATTAAATCAGTAGTTCTTGCAGCCTAAATGACACAACTTTCACAGAACCAACCAACTCTGAGATCAAGTCCAAACCATGACTGAACACCACCATGTCAGCTAGCCCATGGCACTGAGTGCCACATCCAGTCTTTCCTTAAACACCTCCAGAGACAGTGACTCCACCACCTCCTTGGGCAGCCCACTCCAGTGCCCAGTCACTCTTTCTGTGAAGAAATTCTTCCTCATGTCCAACCTACACCTCTCCTGGCACAGCTTAAGCCTCTGTCCTCTTGTCCTGTCACTGGCTGCCTGGGAGAAGAGACCGACCCCCACCTGGCTACAGCCTCCTTTCAGATAGCTGTCGAGAGTGATAAGGTCTGTCAGTCTCCTCTTCTCCAGGCCAAAACAGCTCCCGCAGCCACTCCTCACAGAACTTGTGTTCTACACCCTTCACCAGCCTTGCCGCCTTTCAGTATAAGGAAATCCTTGAATCACAGTAACAGGAATAAACCTGGTATCTACTCCAATTTTAAAATAATTTCAATTCAAATTGCTCAGCAGATCAGAAATATGGACAGCAGAAATGACGTGATAACAGTGTTTGAGCATTTTTATATATTTAATACAGAATTCACTGTGTATTTTACACTAAACTACCAAAAATCACTAACAAATTTGTCTAACTACCATGAAATCATTACAGCAGTAACGAGACCCAATAGAACGAAGAAATACCTAACAGTATTCTGTCTAAAAACACTCAGAAATCTTGAGTCAAGCAAACAGTCAAAAGCTTCTTATGCTGATTGATGACCTCATGGCTGTTTCATTAGTTTTGTTTGCCTGTTTTGTTGGATCTGCTTATAATCATGCTTCCTTAACTTTCCCCTTTACTGTCCTGAATACAAAACCCACAGAAGTAGCTGTTGGGTTTTCTGCTTATTTTTTTATATGTAAGAAAAGCTAAGACCCTCGGGCTTCTGTACAACTCTAAGAAGCACTGTCAAATACCATGAGACTCCCTACAAGCAGGGATGTCTGCTTTTTGTCCTACCATGCAGATTCCCATACATTTCCAGACCCAGCTGGGAAACAGTTCGAGGCACCCCAGGAACACGGAACAGCGCACAACTTTCAGACACATACTTCTAAGCACAGCTTTCTTCCATTACAAAAAGAAGAGCCAAAAAAAAAAGGAAAACCACTGAAATAGGTATTGAATTGTTCCTAATGAACAAATACATACTATATATATGTACAGTAAGAGGGAAGTATTCACATCCTTCCTATAATTTTTGCTGAGTATACAGCATGTATTGAGCCTCCGGCAACGGAGTTTCTACCTAAATTTTGCAAAATCTCCCTTTGACAAATGTCTTGGGGTGACTATATGATGTGTATCCCCTATCACGGCTCTATGCCAGAAAGTCACCCCAAGACAATAATATAAATACAAAATATTAAGTTTCAAAGAACATTCCTAATAAAACACAAACACTCAGGTACAAACTATCTCTTTCAACTAAATAAGCAGTTTGATTTAACCTCTAAGTACATGTAGCTATTTCACAAACAGTCTACTTTAAAAGTTGTCCAAAGAAGAGTAAAGTCAGCCACGAATTTTACTAACGTCACTGAAATTGCCACTTGTTACATAATTAAGTTCTGTAACACTTCTGTCTGTGCTAAAATAATAGCAAATGAAACAACACAAAAAACCTCATCCTGTAACTGTCAAATAAAAAATCTTCCTTGCAATAAGGAATATTGAATAGGCACTGAACAAACTTCAAAGAAACAGCTACACAGAACAGGCTAAGAGGTGTCCATTAAATAATAAATAAATAACAACAACCATAACCACAAAATACAAACCAAAGCCTTCACAAATCCTATGGAAGTAAGTGAAAAGTCACTGGAATTTCCAAAATAACAAACCAATGATTTCAATACATGTTGTTTACTTTTGATGATGACAAACTGGCATTTAAAGTTACTACCAGAAATTATGAATGAGCACACAATGAACTATAAAGCAATGCTGCAATTCTATCAACAAATATTCCAAATTAAATCATCATATTCCTTTCACTATGTACTCAATACATACTTGAACTTCTCCAAATGCACACAAAACTAAGCAATGTCCTGCCTAAGTGTACTTCTGCCAAAAGAATGAGGACGTAATGCATCTTCAAAAACATTACCATCCAGTAAAGAAAAAACCCAACCAACCAAACAAAAAACCACAACTTCATCTGCAGTTAAAAGTAAGAGAACTTTAATTCACAAGAAGAAAGTTCACATAGAAATGTACAAAATTTCTCATTATGACAACAAAATATTACTAAGTCAAGGAATGTTGGGTTATCACATGTGACTTTCTTACCTTTAACATGCCAAACATTTTAATAGCTATTTCATTTAAATCTAAGCAATATGATAAATTAAGCATTTTGTATAATGGAATGAATATTAGTTAGAAATTATTACAGCTTTAAGATGAAAAGAAGTTTTAACAATCTTTTTAAGCTCTTGGCAGAATTCATGGACTTGGTAAAGCTTTTCCCTGAATGGCCCTGGGAGCCAAACAATTTCTATGGAAAAAAGACTGCTTAGACTGTCTGAAGTTGGCACAGAAAAACACTGCAGCTGTCAAGGCCTGGGATGTATCAATCTTCAGCTCACCCGAAGAACATTCAGCCTAGTCAACTGCATGTTAACAGCTCAAGAGGTCAGCAAGAGTGTACCTTGAACAGCTGAGATCTTATATAAAGGCAAAATACAGATGTCATTTGAAAGCTAGCAAAAATTACTCATTACTTACAACATTTCTAATGTCAGATAAAGATGCTCACCCTGCAATCAAGTTTGCAGGCCAGAGCTAAAATACTCTGAAAATGAGAGCACATTGTGTATTCCCTGAAAAGTGACCTTTTTCCCCTCAGCCTACAGTGAAAGTTACTGTAGTTCACCATACTGAAAGACAAACAGAAATACAGACTACCTTAGGCTTTGAAAGTGTTCTTTGAAAAGTAAGCTGGATTTTTTCTTACTGATTTTTACAGCAGCAAGCTCAGAAGCACTGACAAAAGATAAGCCACTAACAAGCGTTATATGGCATAACTAGCTACAGTATGAGTATTTGTTTTCAAATGAAGCTGTGAATTTATAAAACATCAGCAGAAATCACAAAATGAAGAACGCCTCTGACTTACAAGCTGGGAATGACAAATATCCTTATTTAAAACATTTTATCTTCCTTTTGGAAGGGAATTCCAAGCATAAATATTTCACTGGCTATTTGATATCAAAAGTACTTAAAACTGTATCAATACTGCAGTTATTTGTCTAACGGAAACTTAGAACCATAGAATCTTTTGAATATTTTTATAGTGCTTTTTCAAGGAGAATTAGCTGGCACCTTTTTTTTAAAGTAATGATACTGAATTGCTAAAGTAAAACTTATAAATTAGCAGTGAAACAAGTATCAAAAGCATAAGCAGTATCTTTTTTTCTTTTTTTATCTCACAGAAACTATGCATTCAGAACAGTCTGGGTATTAAATTTATAAGTAAGTTTAGTTTTTTGTTTAGATGTGTATCATGCACTGTGTTGAGAACAAAGATAAACTGAAAAACTTCCCCCCTTTAACATAAATTCATACATCAAGCATCTCAGTTACCTGCAATTTGAAATCAGTACTCTTTTTGATGTTTCACTGTAATAATTTCTAAACATATTAGCTACTGTTAAGTGTTCCTATCATACCTTAAATCTTTGCAGCATTACAATTTATTATTCACTTATTATTAGTCATCTTCTCAAATCTGGAAGAGAATACCCCCGGATCAGGAAAACGACAAAACACAAACCCCAACCTCTTCTAAGTCAATCCGAACAACCTCTTCTCCACCCCTGCCTCTCCAATCATCACTACAAAAATAAAGGACACAAACTCTCATTTTAGTTCTTTAATCAGCCTATATCCCCAAGTGGGAAAATAAAACAGTTGGGAGGACAGAGGGAGCTATTGGTTTACTGTTAATTTTTAGTAAGAACTCTATAATAATTACATACCGATAATTTTCTGTGTTATGAATTGACTATTTCAAAACACATGATTGTCAGGCTGGAAAAATTTGTATGGAAATCGAAATACTACATAGCATGGGGCATGAGGCTGGTATAAGCACTGAAAAACCCTCCAAGAAAATTTTTACTATGGATTGTTTTGGGATCCCCTAACATCTAGGACAGACTAGTACACTTCCAGCTAAACAGCTCAAGCCTTTCATCAAGCTGACATATACACTTCACATGCAAGTGACAGACTTGCTTCTCTCTTGATGTCTCACAAGACTTTTAAACTTACACTGCTGCACACCATCAGTTCAGACTCCCCTGACCCTGCTGTGCCAGTGTTTCTTTGTGTTTTCCAGTCACATACTACATTCCTAAATAAGAGGTATCCTCTTTACAACACAGTCCTGCTGAGCAGTCACAACAAAAAATATTCTTACTCTTTAGAGAATTTATCTTTGAGGTGCTGTGTTTTTCAACCTAAAAAGTCACCAGAAGATGGATCAGTAACTCACAAGAAAACTTAGAACCTTAGACACACCAGGCTCTTAAAATAATACTGTTATTTCCAAGTTCACAGAAGTCACTCACACAGAGTATACACTGTTAACATCTACACAGAAATTTGTAAGAGGGCTGTAGGTGACTCAACCAGACTGACTGCTTTTTTTAACAGACGTCATCAGCAAAGAAGAGTATTTTCCCTTATCCCCTCAATTCCTTAATGTTGCAGCATAAGTGAGATACGATCAGCATGTATTATAGTAAAAAAAAAAGCTTCATGTATATTCCAAGCATAATTTTCTATAGAAGGAAATTCCTGTTATCTTGTCTCTGTTGGTAGTTCTGACAACAAATATACATTTGATTAAAAAAAGGAAAAATGCAGCATACTGCTTTACCTACGCTTGTGTGTAAACATACATACACACACATATACTCCCTTTGAAACGGAATTCTTACTCATTACTCTGTTGAGCAAAAACAGGTACCATAAAAATGATATAGTGTTGTCACTGTTACAATGTCAATGCCCTAATAGTGGTTTAACCAAATATACCATCCAACTTATACTAAAAGATGCTATCATTACACATGATTTAATCATCGCACTCTCAGATATGTCCACCAGTGTAACAAAAAGACAGCAAGGCACTTAACTGAGTAATTTTATTACATATTCTTAATGGACATAAATAATTGACTTGTTGTAGCATCAATGGACAAGAAATACAAAGTATCTCCTGATGATGGCATAGTCAAAGAATTAACATCACCAAAGGCAGAGCAGTACCATCACAGGAGGCAGGGTAGGAGGTAGGAGGCATTCACTGGTAGATAGAACTTACTACATAGACATGGACCTATTAGACACAATGCCACCCTCACAGAACAGCAAAAAAGTAAATTACTTTCTTCTTCATGGAGCATACAGGATGCTCTACTTCCCTTCATTCACTAAAACAGCCTTCTACCAAGAGTTGCTTTTTTCTGAGTACTCAACATTGGAGATGCGGCACTTAGTGAATGCAGGAAATCTTTTTAAAAAGGAGAAAATGTGAGAAATCAAAAGCTTTCCTTTAATCCCTTTCTAGATCAAGGATAGGATAAGTGATCTGCCAGCTTTCATTTCAAGCGATAACTTTCTAAACTACTTCAATTAAAACTAACCACAGTCATTGAAGTAATTTAGATGGAAGATGCACAGAATTGGATAGGACATGAATTTTCTAAGTCACATAACTGCTTTCTGTAAGCACTACAAGTCTGAGAGCTACTGGAACAATTCTATCACTTATCTGAGAGCACAGGATTATTTAAAAGCTTCAGCACAGCTCTTGGAGTTAGTTTTGTTTAAATGTAATGCTCTGAATTAATATAATCATAATGCACTTGTGATTTTCAATGCATTTGAGAATACAGGAACGCACAAATGATTTTATTTTACAGACAATATAACCATATGTGTACATTTGGGTATAATCACTCTGAATTACCACGACTAACCAAGTGCGATTTGGGCCCATTATGTCAAGTATGCCTGAAATGACACTGTAATATTTTCCAAATCCTGTAAAACTGTGGACAAATAGGAGGATATCTGCATATCTTTTAAGTCGTGAGCTAAACTTGAAATAGTTGAAACAGTGCACTCTTAATAACAGTAAAGGACAAGAAGACTATCTGAAGACACTCCCAAACCAAAACAGTTAGACAGGAAAACTAGACCAGCTACAGTCAGTCACTCTCCTCTATGTTGAATCTGTAACCACATGGGAAACATACACATTAAAGTGTGTTCTAGAGGCCTCCTCAGTGCATTTCAGGAAATTACAAAAACCTAAATCTCTGCACATAAATTGCAACTTCCTTTATTGACAAATAGCAATGGTTTGTTGTTCCCATAACGGGTATTTTTTTGCACTCACGTCTATCTTACGGCAGTCAGACAACGTCCCCAGGGACTGGAGAAAAGGGAGTTTCACATCTCTTTTTAAAAAGGGTAAAAAGGATTGTGGGAACCATCAATCTGTAAGCACTGTACCATGGTGCCCAGTAAAATCATGGAACAGGTCCTGCTGAATGCTATGACAAGTTGCACGGATGACAAGAAAGTGCTTAGACAGACAACATACTTCACCAAGGGCAAACCATGCCTTATAATCTAATGGTTCTACAAATGGAGTGATTACATCAACAGATAAATGATGTGCTATGGATGTCACCTACCTACACTTCTGTAAAGCCTTTGATACAGTCCCCCACAATATTCTTGCCATTTCATTGGAGAGCTAATGGGCTTGATGGAGGGACTACCAGATGATTAACAATTGGGCTGGATGTCCCTGTTGTTATCATCTAGTTTAAACCCAGAAAAGCAAAGACAGCCAAGTCTCTGTGCATAAACCAGAAAGAACTTAGAAGGTTAAAAACATTCCCAGAAATGAGATTAAAACCAAATGAGATTAAATGTTGATGCCAAAATATTGATGTATTTTATTTAATAGTAGAGAGGCAAAGAGAAGGAAAGAGAAAAGAAAGAAAGAAATAGAAAAAGAAGTATGCGTATGGGGGTGGGGGGACAGGGAGAGAGAGACAGGGGTTAGGTGGAAGCACATCACCCATCTGAGGGTCTCAACAATGTCTCGTTGCTCCCCTCCATCTGGTCTGCTGATGGTGAGGGTCCCCTGTCACCACAGTGGCCACGCTGCCACACGCCAAAGAGTACAGAATCCTGGGATTAATATATGCTGTGGGCCAGGTGGGAATGCCCACATGTGTCCCCTTGCAGGGGCTAGCTCAGCACTGTCCCTTGCAACACTGAGGGTCTGTTCCATCATCTCTGGTGCTCTGGTGCAGAGTCTGGGGACCCCTTTGAGAGGGGCCCCTTTGATGGGCCATGTCACCCCCTTCTGCTGTGGATAAGCTTCCCCGCCTTCCCCAGTGAGGACCCCTCAGCTGGGCTCCTCTGCACAGTAGAGGACAGGCAGCCACTGCGCCTCTGATCAGAGGCTTTTCCAACACACACCCAAAGCCTCTCCTCCCTCCACCCTTTCTGGTTCCCAGATCTGTTCGAGCCTGGCAGGGCTGCGGTATCAACCTTGGAGGTGTTAAGCCTGTGCTTTGTGAATGTCCCCAACCCTGAGTTGTTACTTATCTCCATCAGCGAGCGGTGTAAGGCCTCAGTCAGAGCCCCATTCAGGGTGCAGTGGTCTATCTGCAGCTTTTGTAATACAGTTTTAAAAGTCCTTCAAGAAAATGTTTAAGTCATAAATTATAATATTTCAGTCTCTGATACCTGTCCAGAGGGTTACAGTGTACAGCTCAGTGTCCACACAGAAATCAATCATAAGTGGTGTTCCACCAGGGTTTATACTAAGACCAGTACTGTGTAATATCTTCCTAATTGCATATTCGTTATATAAACAGTACCAAGCTGAGCAGTGCAGTTTTTAAACCAGTAGGAAGGGATGCCATCCAGACGGAGTGACACTGACAGGTATTGCTATCTTGAGCTCTGTAGCTTCTGTGCTGGAGCGCGAGGTGTAGCGATCTCTAAAAAAGCGTCTCCAAAGCAAAGCTGCTCAGCAGGATCAGCTACATACACTCACACATCCGTGCATGCACAAACACACGGATAGCTTCAGTAGTATGGGTCGGTGGTAAAGAGGCAGGAAGGATCTCTGCATAGATTTCCACAGGAGCTGTTTATTGCTTCCACATGGTGAAGGGTTTTAGAGGCAAAGACCCAGGACCCTTGAGGGGGTAGTTTTAAGTAGGGGAGTGGTGCAGAGGGCACAGGGGCGGTACCCAGGTGGGACCAGGGAATGGGGACCAATGGGGAAGCTCTGGGGGAGTGGTGAGGGGTAAAAACCAATGGGGAGAACAGGGAGAGGAGAACTTTCTGGGGCAGGGGACATGTAAGGTATAGAGGGAGCGGAGAGGCTCACTAGGGTAGATTAACATGACAGAACAATGCATCCTGGGAGAAGCCTTTCTGGTTACCCTAACCTGACGAGGTTCTTCTAGTACTAGGGACTGTCTCACCGAGAACTCTCTTTGTATTCTGTACCACAACAGGCTTGCAAATCTCAAATTTCAAACAAGGCAAAGTGCAAGGTCTTGCACCTGGGTTGGGCAAAGCCCAGTATCAATACAGACTGTTGGATAAATTGATTGAGAGGAATCCTGTGGAAAAGGACTTGTATGAACTGCTGGACAAAATGCTGAACATGAGCATGCACTTGGGAGACCAGAAAGCTAACTGCATCCTGGGCCCACCAGGTTAGACAATTCTCCCTCTCTAGTCTGCTGCTGTGAGACCCCACCTGGAGTGCTGTGACCAGCTCTGTGGACCCCAGCACAAGAAAGACATGGCCACATCAGCACAGGTCTATAGTTGGGCCACAAAACTGATCAGAGGCATGGAACACCATTCCTGTGAAAACAGGATGTAAGAGGTGGGTTTGTGCTGCCTGGAAAATGCATACAAGGGTCCTAACTGCAGCCTTCCAATAACTAAAGGGCGCTTGTAAGAAAGACAGACTTTGCCAATGCCTCAAGTAACAGAAGGGTCAACAGTTTTAAACCGTACCCTTTTCAATTTAAAAATATTTAAATTTAGATTAGATTCAGATTGAACATAAGGAAGTGTGGACAACAAGGTGGTGCAGCAATGGAAGAAGATTGCAGATCCCCCATCACTGAAATGTTCGAAGACATGTTGGGTAGGGTTTTAAGCAACATGACCTGATGAAAAACATTCCTGGCCAGGGAGGCTGGACTAGATGATCTTTAAAGGTCTTTCCAACCCAAGCTATTCTATGACTCTATAATCTCTACACCAAATTTTGAATTCCCACTCACATGCTGGGGGCAATTTGAAATATTCAAATACAGACATACTGTGAATAGGTAACTACTTTATGAAGCACAAAAATATACTTTTTTAAAAAAATCTCACTTTTAGTTCATCTTCAGTTTTACTTCTATATCCTAAACCAGTATTTTTCAAAAGGAATACCAGGTATGAAAAAATTTCCTTACATTTAACTAAAATTTGTCAGAAGTAAAAAAAAGTAGAAGAAAATAAACTTAGCTATTCAACAACAGTACTTCTACATATAATACATAAAGAGTAAGGCCTTTATTAACAACACCTGTACTAATCAGACTCATGTGATTTACACTCCTCATGGCAAAATATAAGAGTATAAAATAACAAAAAACCCACCCAAAGCACTAAACAGCTGGCATCCCTTGGCACCAATAAATATGTGGTCTTGGCTTAATCACTAATAAAAGAAATTAGCATTTAATGAATGGAAGCATTAAACACTTTGCTCCATTTTGAAAGAACAGTATGGCTGTCAACAATTTATCTAGAAGAAATACTGACACACAAATTCTCATAGTGGTAGTTTACAGAAATTTCAGTTTTGGTCACAAAGTTGGATGATAAGAAGGAAGTCGACATAAAAATACATCACCATGCAAGAAGTATGTTTTAGTGTTCTGTTTTTCTGAGGTTCTTTTATTTATCGTTACTTACAGTTCTCGGATATTGATTATAAACATTTCTAATATGTACAATTGACATGCATCTGCAATATCTAGTCATCTGTTACAAAGCAACACAATGTCTTGGCGTGTTAGTTAATATATTTTTCATCTTTACCTATAAATAAAGGAGGGGGTGGTAAAACTACATATAAATCAAGAGCATCATGGCTACATTATTTTTAGTGGGTGTCCTGGATATTAAATTGGTCCGGAATGAATAAATGTGCCCCTTTTCTTCAGCTAATGAAATATTTTCTGTTATCAGTACTAGTGATGGCAAACAGAACATTTTACAACTCTCCCTGATGCAGAAAGACATCAAAACAAAACAGTTCCACTACCCACAAAGAACTGGTCTTTTTCTGCAAAAACACTATAAAACAGGACATGAAGACCAAAATGGTCCTATGCACAGCTTTTCACAATAAGCAGGAAACACAGCATGAAACAGGGCAAGAAGAAATTGAAATCCCTGCCATTTAACTTCCCATGAAGTAGCAGCCATCTTTCTTGATCCTCTTTTACCCAAAAATGCCTAGAGATACACACAGTCCATTCTTCAAGATTTCTTTGTAAACCCTGGTAATAAAGAGAAGCAAAAGCAGCAGCAGCTACAAAAGGATCTCTTTATTCCCCATTTGCATTTACCACCTTCTGACAAAAGTGTCAAAATGCTACTGGTGAATCTGCTACAGCAGAATCTTTAGCAGATTACTGATCAGTTCCTAACTTTTTGACTAATGGTGAACTATCTACTTTTTAATGGATAAACTGCATTTGCAAAGTGAAAACCACACATGGTATGGTTTCTTTAACTAAACAGTATGATCTGCAGACTGCTGGCAGTTGACAGACTGTACTTTTTGTGCTGTATAACCCAAATGTGAGTATAAACTGTGCAGAGTACCATGCAATGGTGTACTTAATTCCTAACACAGAAAAGGATTTTTAACTTTTTAACAGTGATTATTACTATCACTGACAGAAAAGGCACATGAGCTACAGAAAATAACACTAACAAGACCTCCCTAAAAATAGTACATGCATTTTTATGCAGGGAAAGAAAAAAAAAAGAGCAGTTCAGTTTTGGTAGAACCACAAAGTTAGAAAATAAAGTCCTCAGTTAGGAAAACACAGTATCATTTTAGCAGAAAGACATGCCATATTACCTTTGAAATCAAAGCTGCAATGAACCAAATGAAGACTGATGGTGACTTGGTTTTTTTGAAACTAATAATGGGTAAATTTGTTTGAAATCAAAACAGCATTTTCAACAAATAGAGAGATCCTAGGCTGGTAAATAAAAAATTAAGCTAAACAAATAAAACTCTTCTTGTGTGCACCCCCAATAGCATAAGTAAAACCAGAAGATAATGTGCTTGCTTCTTCCAACCTTCTGTATTACCATCAATATAGGACACACTGCTGGATGTGGAAAACCCAGTCCAGAATCACTGTCTTGTGCAAAGCAAGGATTTGAAGTAGTTTCCCATCACAGAATACCTGAAAGAACTATTCCTATCTTTTCAGTTACAGAACAGGGGGGCATGGAAGCGTCTATTCTAGAAAGAACCTGAGAGCTAAGACATCAATCATCAATTCAGCAATACACATTATTTTACATCAAATGAAGTATCTTTCACCACAAGAGACTTCCCTGCAGGACACCAACCAAGGACTATGCTATGAATCTATATAGAGCAAACAGGTTGTTTAAATGGTTTTAAGAAATACACAGGACTAAAGAGAAAGCACATCAAGCTAAAGAAAGTGATCTTGGCTCAGAAACTCCACCCATAGAATGAGCTTCCAGAGATATAACATATCATCCCACTTAAAACCAACAAAACAATAAAAATCAAAACAAGCACAAAGAAAAAAAAACAGAAACAAAAAAACCAGACTAATTTCTTACACCAGGAGCCACTATGTTTTGCAAAAACAGTGTATCCATCTGCCCCACCCCCAAAAATACACAACAACAAGGGAAAACAAGACGGGGGTAAAACACAAGCCAGATCTTTTAAACACCAAGGGAAAACAAAAACTCCTGAGAATAATAAGAACATAGATACTGAAGATCTTGAAATTTTGAGGTGGTAGGCAGCAGCATAAAACCCTGAAATAGAATGCAGCAGTTAACAGAAGTAATAGAGACAAGATGTGACATGACTTACTATTTGACCTTTGTCTTTCCCCTGCCCTCCAACAATGTCAAACCCATCACAGAAATGTAACAAGGTGCCAAAGAAAACAAGAGATTTAAAAATAAAAAACAACTTCCTCTTTTCTTTTCAGTTGTTTTCAGGAACCCTAACTTGATTTCTCAAGTCATTTTCAAATGAAATAAAAAGAGGAGCCACTGAAATTAAAAATAATTACAAAATGTCGTATTGCAGACACTGTGGGAAATGAAGTTGCAGAGAGCTTGCAGGTGCAGACAGAGTACATAAACACCATTGTGTTGGGAGAGGTAGAATTGGATACGTTTCGATTTGAGACCTTGGAGAAAGCTGCCTGAGTTAGAACAATGAGCTTTTGCAGTTTAAAGCAAGACTGTAGTTTTGTAGTTTTAAAATAAGTAGAAATGTATTTCTAACAAGTAAAAATATGTTTTATGTGAGAAATAATAGTGGTAAGTAAAAGATTTAAGAATTTTGAGTTTAGCAATAAACGTTATAGTAGAGTTTCTTAGGAAGTTAAGATGTAACAATATAAGGCTGCAAGGCCTTAATAACAATGTAGTGAGTGATTGGCTAAGAAAATATACATTGCGGTAAAATCATGCAGTGATGATTGGTAAAAATGTGTTAGCAAGCTTTGTGGCGTTTGCTTATTGGCTTAAAAAAGCATATAAGGCCTTGTAGCTAAAGGTTGGGCGGGGGCTCTCAGCTCGCTGTCCCTACCTCAGCATCTGGACACTTGTTACCGTTGCCACTGCTATTGCTTCTATGGCTATTGCAACTGTAATTAGAGATGTTGTTTGCAGCATCTCAGCTGTCTCAACCTTCAATAAACCTGAGACTGATTCAGCAATAAATCATCTAATGTGACATCTCCGTGTTCCCGAAATCCCCTGAATCCTGGTAAGACACAACCATAATTTTCCCAGAACAGCATACTGTAGAGGTACACCTCCTTAGCTTTATACAAGGCTTCTCAGTAGACAATCTGGGAGCTTTGGACGATTTTCTTAATTTGGCTTTCTCATTTTTGCAAATTCCACCACAGAATTATACATCAACATCAGTTTTCACAGAGTGACTGCAACAAAACTGTACTTTTAACAGGCCCTACTCCAAGATCTTGCTTATTATGATTGATGCTCCTACAATGGTTTGAGTAGTATTAAAGGAAATATCAGATACTACCAACCTAAGCTGCCGAAGTCAAGACTTAGTAGAACCTCAGCTTTAGAAAAGAACGAAGAAAGGAAGAGAAAAAAAAAAAAGTAAGTACTAAAAATATGATATATGACTCTGCAGGCACCTTTACTTTGTGGGAATTGTTACTGTAAAAGAACAGAATAAATGTGAATAAAAACCTTGTTTTGAACATAAAGGCCACCATCCTGGATGACTAGAAGAGTCAGGTTCTCCAGAATTCTGTCACAGAAAAGAAACAACATCCAGAAATAGACGCCTAATAGAGCAAAGCTAGCATGCACAATACTTCCACTCGGACTCAGGAGCTTCACTAGCCAAAGAAGGCTCTCATCTATTTACCCAACAGACCCCAAATCAATGGGCTCCTATTCCAGGAAAAGACTTCATTTCAGAAGTGCAGTTTATATGATAGTGAATGTAATAGTCCAAGAAGGTGTGTAGAAGAGAAACATGGCATAATTTATTCAGATGCTAAATCTTTATGTTGGATACATAAATCTGTTTGCTGTAACTATTCGGTTTAGAACCAATTAAAACTGTAACCTCGATCACTTGATAAATGTCTTTTTTTCTTTGGGGAAAAATATCCAAAAGGCCAATACCTCAACAGATACTTAAGACTAATCCTTTAGTTCTGATACACCCTTAAACTATTAAACTAGATTTCAGCTGGGAAGGTTTTCTTGGAAACGCAGTTTATGAGCCTGTGAAGGAAAAGGAAAAGGACTTGGGCAATTTTATCTAGTTGCTGGATGAAAAGTTAACACCCTCTCACTAACATCTTTTCTAAAGACATTTACATAGCTTTTCTATCTACAATGCCTGCTAAGGCAGTCTATGAAAGAGATAACCCTACCCAAAAGCATGAAAAGAGGACAAGGAAAATCTTGGTAGAAACTGAAACACTTTTACTGTGATACACCTCCACAGGTTGTCCTGAGGGATTGCAGTCTCCAGGAATGGAAATACTCAAAACTTAACTGGGCACTGTCCTGGGCAATCTGTTCTAGGCTGGGGTGCAATAGATGCCCAAAAGAATCCCCTTCCAATCTAAAAGCTTTCCCAACTCTGATTAACAAGTCCTACAAATGTTAGGGGACAGCAGAGGAACAAAAGAAGTTCTTAGACCTAAATGAAGTTAAGTAAACTCCAGCAGATGAAACAAAATTATGCTTAAGAAATCAGCTGAGCAGCAAAAAACTTTGTATTTCAGCCGTGAAGAACCTAGAAAAACACAACGTTAATAGTGTCCATATATATTTATGCTTTCAAATGGCTTCTCTTTGCATAATGTTTTCACATGAAACATGACCTTAAAATGGATTAACCATCTAGAAATAATTTTATCAGTTGACTTTTAAACCAGTTGAAGAATCTTACTGAAATCCATTCAGTAATTCAGGCCATTTTAGTTCTCATTCAAACTCAAAATATCTTCACAAAACTTTCTTTATGAAGTTAATCACCTTAGATAAATGCTATTTTGAAAAAGCAGCCTAACAGACTAAGTTATCACCTCTTTTACTTACTAAAATCTGGCTTCCCTCTTCTTTATGTAACATACACATGCTTAAACCTGTCAAATATATTTATGGATTAGTGAAATCGTAAAGCATGTAGATGTCTACAATGCAGTACTTTCAGAGAATCTCTGCTTAGAGATTGCTCTTCACTTTTTTTATTTTATTAATAATCTGAAATGAATCCCGAAGACATGCATCCCCTGTCATTAGAAGGATGGTAGATACTGAATTCTACCTAGAGCTGGAGAGATTACTGCAGAACACTACTGAGTTCTGTTTTCAAATACAGTCACTATCTTCCTGGGTTTTTTGCCTGCTTTCCTCCCCAAAAGCTATCTCATCTGATAAAAGAGGAAGACACAAGAATGGCAAGATAATATCCAAGAAACTTAAAATAAATACATTTCAAAACACTGTCTGCTGACTTCAACACATGTGGAATGCGTTCATCAAGGAACAAGTAGAAATGCACACGTAATTGAAATTAATCTAAAAGGTAAATCAGATGCTTAACTACAATTTGCGTACATCAAGTTATCAAAGCGTTTAGAAATTCAGATTTGTACTGTTTACTTCAAAGTTTCTATTATGTATAATGCTCTTCAAAAATATTACATACATAGGTTTTAGTAACACATAATTTATGTTCAACTAGCAAACAAGCAGAGCACAGGGCTTCCTTCTGCCTCCACCACATTTTGTCTGCGAATGCATATCTGCAATAGTAAACTACATCTTCATAGAGAGTTTCCTGAACCTCTCCCACAAGACACTGAAGATATACCCAAAGCATTTAGCTTTGTTCAGCATTTCCAAACAGGATTTTCATGGACAGCTCCTTCTCCCCACATATATCCTATGCAATATGTTTTCTCATTGAAGTCTTGATTCTTCCCACAGCAGGAATCCAGTGCCAATTGCCATGTACCAATGCTGCTTGGAGCAGAGAACCTTTACTAACTTCGACATGGATGCTTTCTTCTGATAGCTTCATCAGCCCAGGCCTTCACGGCTTTAACCAGACCACATCCCGTGGGAAAATACTGTTTTGGCTACCAGCAAGTGAGAAAGCACCCGCAGCATCAGGTGTCACCTTCCTCTCTGCCACGTGCTTCTGGTGTAATCCGTGTGTTTGGCAGAGAATTTTCACTGATTTCTACAACAAGACCTCACACTGCCAACCTTTTTTGTATTTTCAATAAATACACTTCACGGTCAACGATGAACAACCAACTGGAAAAATGAGGGAAGTGTACCTATGAAGAGAGGCCACAGGGAAAGAGGCAGACAGAGAACTTTTGAAAGTACACTCATAATTACTCATTAAGCCCTCCCCAAAACCAGCTTGGTTATATTGATCCTGCTGCAAGGCTGGGGAGAGATTAAATGACCTCCAAAGTTTCTTTCAAGTCTTAACAATTCTCTAAAACCCTTCTCTCTGCCTGTCCATTTTTTCCCCGCACAAGGCAGCACCTCGGGACTTTTGCCATTTCAATCCAAGTGAACCGTGGCTTCTGGGAGGGGAGGGTGAATGAAAAAGCTCTCGGAACAGGTGGTTTCATCCAGGGCAAGGGCTCAAGCCCGATTTAATTCACGTCTCGGAGGCGCCGGGCGCCCGCGGCCCTGCTCCTCCTCCTTGCCCGCCGGGAGCGGGACGCGAACCCGCGGTCCCAAGCGGGCCGTGCCCGCGCGGCCCCGGCCCCGGGCCGCCCTGGCCCCGCGCTCAGGTACCTGGCAGCGGCTCAGCTCCTCGGCCAGACCCCGCCGCTCTTCCTCCAGCTCCGCCACCCGCTGCGTCGCCGCCCCCGCGCCCCCCGAAGCCATCGCCGAAAGCCTCTGGCTGCTCCTCTCACAGGGACGACGAGGGCAGGGAGAGGAGGGTCCGCGCCTGGCACAGCGGGCTCAGGCAGCGCCCGCCCGCCCGCGCCGGCGGGAAGGGGAGAGAAAAGAGGCCGTGAACCACAGGAATGAAAACTTTCCGCCGCACTCAGCGCGCGGGCGAGCGCCGGAAACCGCAGGGCAGGCGGAGGACGCGGTGCAATGACGTCACACGCAACCGCTGCCCGGCCAGGAGAAGGGGCGAGGGGCGCGTTTGAATTCGCCCGCCCGAGGCGCGGGCGGCGCATGCGCGGTGCGGGCCGGGGGCAGCCCGGGGGCCGGCCGGGGGCAGCCCGGGGGCCGGCCGGGGGCAGCCCGGGGGCCGGCCGGGGGCAGCCCGGGGGCCGGCAGCGGCTGTCCCGGCACGGAGCGCCCGCCGCATTCCAGCGGGGCCCGGGGCGCTGGGGAGCCCAGCGGCTGAGCCAGGCGGGCTGGAAGTGCGTGCGGACCCCGCGCATCCCGCTGGAGCATCTGCACCCCGCCGCTGGTTAGATCCTGGGTGTTGGCATACAGATCAGACCCACAGAATGGGTCAGGCTGGCAGGGAGCACCATGGACCATGTGGTCCAACCTCCCTGCTCAAGCAGGGTTATCCCAGAGCGCATTGCACAGCATCGTGCTTGAATATCCCCAGTGAGCCAGACTTGAACAGCCTCTCTGGGCAGCCTGTGTCAGTGCTCGGGCACTTCACAGGAAAAAAATTGCTCCTTCTGTTCAGGTGGAGCTTCCTGGGCATCGAGTTTTGCCCACTGTCTCTTGTCCTATTGCTTGACACCACCGAGCAGGGCCCGGATCCGCTAACGCCTTCCCTTCAAATACTTCTACACATTGATGAGGTGATGAGATGTTTCTGGGTGTTCTGCGAGGTGCTGAGGCTCCAACATACCTGAGTGTGATGCATCGTGCCTTTTCCTCTTCGTTTGTTTCTTTTTTCTCTGAATTAATTAATAACAGTGGCAAGACAAGAGTCAGAAACCTGGGCTTAGATTAGGTCTTGATAGCGTTTTGGGATGCATGAGTACATTTGTTTCTCAGACAGGAAGTTTTTCAGATTTATCACTGCCAGAGTTGGATTTCAGAGCCTACAACTGACAGCAAAGGAAGGCTTCAAAGATCTAACCCTTACAAGTATGTGAAATATTTCGGCTGGTGCTATGTAAATATACTGTGTTTACCATCCAGATATGTAGAGTACCTGGTTTTGTAATAAAAGGTTAAATGTTATTGCCAAAGCAAATCCTCATGTAGGCTACATGGGAAGCAAAATATTCGTAAAAAGGATAGACTTGCCCCCAAACAAATGGAGAAAGAAGCTGAAACGTGGTCAGAATATATTTTAGCCTGGAAATTGCATTTCACCAATGTAATTATCTTACTACAGAAGTATGATACCTGTTTTTATACAGAAGTATGTTTTCTTTTCCTCTCCATTGTAACTTCTGCACAGTTTTTGGAGAAGTTGCCCTGAATGTACCACTGTGACAAGAAATAAAACTCTGTGCATGTAGAGAAGTAAGAAGGTTTCACACCATGTGAATTAGGACACATATTAAAATGTCCAATCCTTCCACCTATGGCCCTGGCAGAAAGATTCCTGCATCCTTGGTGATAGCTGTGCCTGTCAAAGTTGATTTTTGCATCACATTGATGTCCAGGGGCTCTTTTCAGAAGAGGAGAGTGGCTACAGTACTCAATGCCAAAATTTTTTACATTTTTTTTTAATGCAAGTTTTTACTATGACTTTTACTAATATGCAAGTATTTGCAAAATTATGAATGTAAACATAAAGGTAGGAGACTGCATTTGAGTCTTCTCTGTCCAGTTACATGGAGATTTAAGGAGATTGAACAATAACTGGATCAATACCACATCTCTCCTTAGAACACCCTTTATAATTTTTATAGTTCATCACTCATTGTATATTGTGTCATCTCATATTTGTGATCTTGCACTTCCTGTCATTTATCTTTGTGTCTTTGTGTTATTAAATGTTCATTTGACCACAATGACCATCATGTCAATTCTAATATGTTTTAATTTTAAACTTTTTCTTTGCTTTTAGGATCTCCTAATTCTCTTCTACCATAAATTATCCAGTCACTATGATTCTATGTAGCCTTCACTTTTTCCGCAGCCCTACTTTTTAATAACCATCTTTTTTGCTTTTCATCTGTTTCCTAATATTTTTATCATTGTCCCCTTGACCGCTTGTTCCCTATTGCACTTGGGCAACAAGAAGCTAACCTTACTTAAAAAACAGTATGCCTAGATTAACTGCTGAACAACTACAATGACTAAACAGGATTTAAAAATATTTTCCAGTACAAGGTCATTCAAAGTTGAGCTGAAAAGATTCAGTTATTTACAGGGGCTAGGCTCAAAGCTTGACAGAACACAAAACAAAAGACTGCAATTCCCTACAACTTTAGAACCTTAAAGGAGAAATTTGTGTATTTATTATTTGTGTAGACACAACATGTGGCCACAGTAAACACAAATGTAACACTCTCCCATAGCAAGATACTTATTTTAAGTACATAATATTTGTGTGTGTCACTTAATCATCATCACATTTGCTTTCCTGGTATTTCATAAGGTTATTCTCTATAACAAAGTTTCTAGTTATTAACGCAAACAGTATTCTTAGAATATTTCAGAAACTCTAAAATGTGCAGTAGGCATGTTTTGGTGACTTGGGAGACATCGACTTGTGTCAGCATACTTTGTATATTATATTTCTCCCAAATCTTTGTATTTTGGAATCCCTGCATTTACTGTTATCAAATCCATGAGACTGTTAGGCTAAATTCCTCCAAAACTATCTTCCGTTTGGATTTCACTTTTTTACAATTAAACAAGATTGCATTTGAATTGGGTCAGCACAAGAATTTTTCCTAATATGTAGCTGTTGAGTAAGCATGCAATTTTTTGTGGCTTTTCCACTTGTAAGACATCTATTAGGAATACATTGCACAACTGAAACCTATTTGTTACGGCTTTTGCTCACTTACAGTCCTTGTGAAAGTAACACAAATGGATGTGCCGCTTTGGTGCAGAAACAAAAATATTTTTTGTTTGGGTTTTGGTTTTTTTTGCACTTGGGAAATTCCACATCTTTCTTTGAAACATGTTCATATTACAAATATGTTGCAGTAACTCTCGATCACAATTTATTTTCTTTCTGTTTGTATATTTTTTTTTCCTTAATGTGCAATAAAAAGTTACGCCATCCATTGTGGCAACCCCCAATACTTAATTATTAGAAGTGAAGAAATGTAAGTATATAATAGAGCATTTTCATTTACCTTTAAACAAAAAATGTTGTACTGGTCTGATTTGAATTAAAAGTATTAAAATGTTATACTAAAGAATTTGCATTTCTCTTTGGATTTTTATGTTGACTGTTCATGTGTGTCACCAGTAGTTTTCTAGGAAATAGCATCATCAAACATGTTCTTTCTGAAAGATGCTTGTCGGCTACAGTGAACAACACAAGTCAAAATTGCTGAAATTACTTCTAGAAGGTTTTGGCAATGTCCTCAATATTTTAGTAATTTATATGTTTCTCAAGAATATATTATAACCCTAGAAATATGTTAGATCTTGTTTAGACAATGAATTCAAAACATACATCCTTCCAGTAAAAGTTTCTGGAGGTTTTGTGATGTAGGTTTGGATTGGTTTCGTGGTTTTTGCTTGTGTATGCATTCAGGGCTGCAGGAGACATTCTTTCCACTTCTGTGATAGCTGTATATAATAACATCATTAGGGTCATAGGAAGAAGGGGGATTTAAAAGTGGCAAGGCCTGTAAGGAGAAGTAGTACCTGATATTGGATCACCTGTCATAACCAAGAGAACAGGCAGACCATTCAGATGTTAAAAAAAAAATGGTGAAAAAAAGTATTTGACCAAATTTATACTTTTTGTTTCCAACTGCTTGTAATAAAAGATACTACTTCAGACCTCATTCCTACCATTATTACATATTCATACTGAATTAGCAAATTTTGAAAAAGCAGAGCTGGAAAAGGTCAGCATGGAAACCTAGATTCACTGATGTAAGGGCCTGGAGTTCCACCACTAGCACGATTCACTTTTCACTCAATGCAAAGAAAGTGCCATTTTATTCTCATAAGCAGAGGATAAGATAACAAAGAGATTTGCTCCTGAAAAGAGAAGAGGTAGAACCAAGTAGCCTCTAAAATAAATTCATTTTATTGCTTTAGTTTACTGCATACTTTTCTACTGCACACTGTGCCTTGCTTATAGGCTGGGTAAGTATCAACCAACAGGTTACATTCCCCAGAAGGGCTACATCATGATGCCAGAGGAGTCTGTAACATGGCCCTGGGAGTCCCTGTTCCACTTACCTTTGCCATGGAGAAGGCTTCGGATTTTTGTTGTCTTTTAAATGAGGTCACAGACCTTGGCACTATACCCTTCAAGGCAATGAAAAATACAAGCCACTGATATAAAGTAGGGCACGTCAGCCGAACAAAGCACAGAGGGAGGAAGTGATTAACAGTGTCCTGAATGAAGTCTTCCCCACCCCATAGCACCTGCCAGCGATGGGAGGCCTGGAGGGAGGGGCAGACAGCTGAAGGTCATTAAGAGGGGGAAGCAGATTCCAGTGTGGCTGTCCTGGCAGAGGCATGTTGGCCTTGTGTTGTAGTGAACTGAAGAGATGGGTTTAGCTGAGCACTGGGAGTTGATTGTTTCTTTGTTAATTTGTTTCATAGTGAAATTGAACCCCAGAAAGGAGTTGAGCTTTGACCTTGCATGTGGTGTGTAGCCTGTATCGTCGACTAACTGGGAGAGTCACCTGGTTATGGAAGTGTTGCATGGAAAATGAAGAGCTGAGTTCCATCACCCTGAAAAAGGGTGTGAAGAGTACATGGCCACCCAGGCTTAGTAAGTAAGGCATGATCCACGATACCATTGTTAACCCAAGGAGTGGTTGCTGGAAGGGGCAACATTGTCCATGACCACCCAAACTTTTTAGAGTATGCAGAGGGCACGGATGAGACACTCCCTCACCCTAGGGATTGCAGCTGAGAACATACACCTACACATCCTCTCATTGCATTCATGCACATGCATATGACACAAGAGCCATGAATATGTGCAAGTGCCTCACAATTACCCATTTTTAATATTAGAAATCAGGTTTGCAACAATTTGTATGTTTTATTGGACACTTCTGCACAATGCACTGAAATAAACTGGCTTTCTGACAGGGGACAAATTATAAGTACTGGAATTAATTAAATGAAAAAAATCGGGTTCAATTTAGAAATTGCTACATTTCAAATCTCTGTCATTCACAAATAATAAGAGAATTTTGAATAGAAATTTTAAAGTGAATGTCTCAGGCAGCCTGCAAAATGCATGGAAATATAGCTTACCTTCTTTTACATGACAGAAAAAGTTAAGGTGTAGTCAGGTTAAATCACAGCAGAATGCACAGCAGTAGCATTGATAAAGCTGCAAATATTAAATAGGGCATAAATCAGAACTCACCAATGTTTTTGCTCAGAACAGAGCCAAGCCATATGATTTTCAGGTCTTTGTTTAACAGTTCATACTGTGTTAAAATAAATAAAGGCCTTAGGAAAATAAACAAATTGAAGCAAAGTATAAACTAGTAGTTTAGTCACAAAACATTTGCAGCAATTAAAACACTCTTTCTAGTTTTAGCAAAGTGCTTAAATTAATGTTAGGTATTACTTTACAGACACTAGCTTTTATAAAAAGAAGAAAAAATACTTGCTCCCACTCTAAGATAAGGAGGTTTTGACATCTTATTATGATATTCCTCTTGCCTCAATTACCTTGCTGATTTCTTTTGCTTGAAAAGCTGAGATAAATGTGTTTCTGTTTGTTTGTTTCTGGTTTTCAGTTGACCATTGGGTTTAAGTTACAGTTATTTACAATCACTTGAATTCAGAAACTACTTCAGATGAACAAGCAAGATTCTATTTTTATTATCTCTGTGCACTGTGGCAGTAGCTAAGAGTTACTGGGAGGGCACTTTGTGCTGCAGTATTTCAGTTGCTAACACTGTTCCCAAAAGCACTGTTTGCTATAAATTCCCAGCCCAAGGGAATACAAAACAGATACTGCACATTGCATTCTAGGGTGGTACTGCAGACTCAGCCCAACATGAACTCTTCTTGCAGCCTGAACTCCATCATCACAGTGGGATTCAACTGACTCAATTCACCGAGATAGAACTCGTGTATTTTGGCAGGGATGCAAAGTTGTGCATTTGAACTTTCCTTTCCTTTCCTACTGTGGTTGATTTTAGAGTAACAAAGTGAGAGTCCATATCTGTTGATTTAAGTTTTTAGTCTTAAAACTTTAGACACTTTTTTCTCAACAGAGTTGCTTCCTTTAGAGACAGGAAATACTTCAGAATAAATACTACGTAAATATTTGTATTAAAAAAAAAAAAAACAAACCCCACAGAAGTATTGTAATGACAACTGCATTTAAAATTACCTGGAACCATTCAGAAACAAAAGATAATTCCTGCAGAAATTAAGGGGGGGTTCAATACTGAATTTTGAAAAATGTGCTTGTTTTGTTTAATTTTCTCAGCAGTTGTACCCTAGTGATGTGCACAAGATAAGAATTGATTTAAGCATGTAAAATAATTTAATTATGTCTGAAGTCAGACAGTGAGGGTTCAGAGGATAGCTTTTCATGCTTACTCATTTGTGAGGTGGACAGACAGTTGTCAGATCATACTCAGTTTAAAATTTACAAAAAGCAGAAATAGAATTCTTGCTACACTTTATTTTCAATTGAAAAGTAAATAACATTCTAATAGAGTGTAAGAGTGGTTTTCCAAGAATACTTACATTCCTTTTTTTTTTTCTTTCCAGAAAGTGAAGTTTAATTATTACCAGCTCTCACAATTCTATTGGAAGATCCCTGTTATTTTCCCTAAAACTCCTTCTGGAGTCCTTCGATTACATAAGAATTTCTAGGGTTGTTTCTTATGCTTTTTAGCACTTCTATCCCACAATATAAAAATATGACCCAAATATGATCTAAGAACTCAAAAACTGAAAATCAAATATAAATAGCTACTAGAAATCACAATTTTATTTTCACTCTGACCAGTGGTTTTTGGACACTTAGTATAAGTAACACTAGAAATCTCTTGAAAACCACAGATTAAAAAAAAAACCTAATTTGGTTTTATGACCCAAATAATGGTAGAAATATGCTAAATGAAGACTAGATACAGATACTAAAATTTTGATACTAATATTTTTTCACTGCTTTCGTTGTCTGAACTTACTACAATATGATACATTGAGACTGAACAATATAAAGGAAATATGTAGCCTAGACAGCAATTACATTAGATCATGTGTTGATTTTACTCCACTTTGTTCAGGGAATGAGGTATAGCTACAGGTAGAATATATGTAGTCTTATGTTGCAAGCTAATTCCACTTTTTTATTATTTTCAGTTAAGTCTGTGTATTCCTAGTGACTGTTAGCTTGACATCTATTTCCCCTGACCAGTCCTGCATCCTGACCACATGACTCCTGACCACATAATCTGTTTTAGAAGTATGCTCAAAATTATTGAATTCCTGAGTTGTTCTGATATTCTGCATGAGCTTTCTGGTGGTATTTCATGATCTAGAAAATCCTTTGTGTTATTCAGTCTTTTTCTTTTCTAAGGTATCATTTCTGAGAATCCAGCCAAGTTAATTTAGATGCCAGTATTTTGACAAATGACCTCTGCATAATGCAGCAGCAGCTTCAAATAGAGTCTTTGCATCCCTGGACTCCTGTTGATGGCTAAGACTTCCATAGAAGCTCTTACATGAGGAATGTAAGCAGCAAAGACAGTAGCTTCTTAAAATGTTGTAGCTTTATGGATTAGATGGTAGTATTTGTGTAACCTCCAAGAACATGCAAGCAAATAACTGGGGGTCTATGAATTCTTATTATCTACGTGCATAATTCTGGTTTTGCGTACTGCAAATAGGGAATACTAATCTGGCATATCTGAAGAATCTATCATGTATTGTGCTAATAGGATTATTTGTATTTTGCAGTACATTGCAACATTCCTTCCAAATACCTTGATTTTTTTAAAAACAGATTTGGGAAGCTTGGTGCTAATGCCCCAGCTTGCTCAGGCACCATTTTAAACATTTCTTTGGTGCTAATAATACATAAGTCTGCCAAGTCATGGAGACCCACTTCATTCTGAAACCTCTTGGTATGACAATAAACAGAGGAAATGTAGTCTCATACATGAGGGTCATTCAGCCTGCTACAAGTACTCACCCAATTGCACAGTATTTATTAGGGGGTGGTTCTGACCTCATGCTTCACAAAAAACTATTCTATTATTCTTGTGACACGCAGCATAGGGGAAATAGCTATTATATTGATTTATATTATGGATGAAGTGTTGTTTGTGGGTCCAAGGTCACACTTGCACTCCCCTGACTGACTCTGGGAAGAAAACATTTTCAGTCATTGTCCTTTTTCTCTATCCCACCATTGTGTAGCAAGAGGCTGACCTTTGTATTTGAAAATATTTTACAAGATAGTAAATACACATAGGAAACAATCTCTGAAATAGGAGGAGGAATTAGAAGGCCTATATCATCAAATCACACTGTAGACGCACAAAATAACAATGCTTCAATGCCTGGAGGACATCACTGGAAAGAAATATTAAATCTGATACACAATATTTATGCAAGAAAATTTCAGCAAAAAGTAGTAATTTCTCCCAGTAGCTGAAGAAAACCTGGCTGTGTGAATATAGGTCTTTGCTCTTAAATAGGGTTCTTATTTTTTAAACATAAAAACACATCGCCATGGGAGTTCCAAAAGATAAACTGTGCCTGGATACAGCAGAAGATTTAGTATTCCAGTATCCCAGACTAAATCAATAACTGGCATCTTATCTGGTCCATTTATTGAGAGAACATGATTTGCTTTTTCTTGGCATCATGTTAATAGATTTATTTTCCTATTGAATAATACCTCTGTATGAATACTGTTTTAAAGCTTATTTAGGTGAACATTTCCTTTGTACAGATTATAGACTTATCTAGGATTATATACAGCGGAGTGCTGCTTACAGCAGTGCTGTTACTTGAGTCTGTTATTTTCCAGTAACCAAAGTAATAAAAAATAATGTATTTCACTGTTAACTTCACATAAAGATTCGGGTAACTATGCAGCCTCCAACTCACTTGGAAAATGAAAATTCTGAATCTACGCATCATTATCAGCATTCAGGGTAGTAGAAAAAACTTAAAAATGTGTAACAGCAATTAATACAATACCCTTCACTGATGTGATTTTTTAAATAATTATTTTCATTTAAGTACCGCTGGTTAAATTGAAAGGAATTGTCATAGAAATTATGGTTTACAGAACCAGAATTACTACAGATTAGTTTGCATACATGTTACTAATTTGCTTATTCTTTTGCTTTATCTAACTTGCTGTTTCTTGGACTGGAACTGTAGTTGTTTGCCACTGCATTTAGTCCCAATGGACATATTGCCTTTGCCTTCGAGCAAAGCCTCTTAATGAAACCAGAGAGTACTTTTCTCTAATTTTGGGCCCATGTCTTGACAATATTAAGTGTGAGTTGCAGCTCTACTGACCTCCAGGAGGCCCACCACTTTGTTTCACACTCTTTTGCTTTGTATGGCTAAAAAAACTTCAGCTATGTTTTTCTATTTATTGCAAAATTTTTATTATTATATTTATTGCAAAATTTTATTTAGAACTTTGTCAATTGTCACATTATACCTGTCCTTGATACCTCTTTTGTTCATCAGTGCCTTTCACTCTGAGCAATGGCACCTCAATAGTGTCTATTTACTTTTAAAATCCCTCAGAAGTAAGTGTGTGTATGTGTCTGTGTGTCTGCGATGACTAGGGGACATTAGACCACAAGAGAAATGTCACACCATTCTTCTGTTTCCTTTATTCTGGCATATTCAAGCCTATGCCTTGACCATTCTTTTCTCTAGTTTTTCCTTCCTTTCCTGAAAAATATGTGTTGTTTTACACATTAGCAACTTGCTATTTCTAAACGTGATTCTTTCTTATTACCACCATTTGCTCATTTCTCATTTTTGATCATCCGTGCAGGTCCTGTGTTTCTTCTCATTCAACCGGGTCCTTCTTCCAATTTATCCCTGTGGTTATGTTGCTTAGTGGGCTATCCTTCTTACTCAGAGTTGGCCCTCCATGTTCTGTTTTTCAGTAGTACCGACAAATTCTTAGGTAAACTGTATTCCATCCTCCTCCAGTTCTAACCTACACTGTGGACTACTGTAATCTCCATCTTCTCTGTTCTTTGGAACATCCATAAAGTCTTTCAGTGTTGCACACAGTCACCTTTGTTTGTCAATCACTGTGTGGCCCTGTCAATCATCTTACCACCTATTGCCTGTTCTTTTCTTTGGAAAAATTATAACACTTTTTCATCCAGTGTACATCAATGGGTTTCTTCTGCTCAGTTGGATGAGTCATCACATCTCTGCAACTATGTAGTCTCAGAAGTTTTGCTCCTTTCTGATGTCTTGGAGTTGAAGTTGGCTACTAATGGATTGCAGTATTGTGGGAAGTACTGAATTTTTTTCCTTTCTTCTCCAGACCAGTTACTTGCATAGCAAGGTCCTTTTACCTGAGGTAGTTGTATAGACTGCACTTATAATTTATATATTTGAGGCTTTAGAGGGCACATGCTGTCTGTGCAAAGCCTTTCATACACAGTATTTCTCATATATTTAATTTCCCTAAATGACAGCATATACTACTATCCTAATACAGAGGAGACAAGACCTTCCCACCTGTGCTAGTTTTGACTGGGGTGGAGTTAATTTTCTTATAGGATATAGGGTTGTGTTTTGTATTTGTGCTGATTGTGGGGTTGATAATACAGAGATGTTTTTGTTATTGGTGAGCAGGGCTTACACACAGCCAAGGCCTTTTCTGCTTTTTGTACTGCCACACTGGGGAGGAAGTCTGGGGGTGCGTGGGAGGCTGGGAGGAGATGTAGCCAAGACGGGTGACCCCAGCTGACCAAAAGGATATTCCAAACCACATGGCATCATGCTCAGGATATAAAGTGAGGGAATAAAGAGGGAGGGAGGACATTTAGAATGATGGCATTTGCCTTCCCAAGTCACCATTACTTGTGATGGGGCCCCGGCTCTCCTGGAAATGGCTGAACACCTGCCTGCCCATGGGAAGCAGTGAATTAGTTCCGTATTTTGCTTGGCTTGTGTGCACAGCTTTTGCTTTACCTATTAAACTGCCTGTATCTCCATCCACAAATTTTCTAGCTTTTACCCTTCTAATAGTCTCCTGGATCCTGGTGGTGGGGGAGTGACCAAGTGACTATGTGGGTCTTGGCTGTCAGCTGGGGTGAAACCATGCTGCCATGCAGAAGCACTCACCCACACATCCTCAGCAGTATATGCTGGCAGTAGGTCCATTCCTGCCTACTGCTTCTTGACTCGTGCCTCTTCTTTTTGAGCAGTCACATGGGGATACAGTGCCAGCCTCCCTCCCAGGAGTCTTTCTGTGGATTTCACAGAGACGTGGGCAGGACACACAAAGCTAAGCACCTTCTGCTCAGCACAACAGGAAAGTGGATGGTGTCTTTCAGGAAGAAGGGGAAAATAGGAGAAGTAACATCTGCTTCAAACAAAATGCCCAGCAAGTACAGTTTACTGGAAAGACAGTGAAACTGTCTCCTTCACTACTGCCATATTGGCCAGTATTTTATCCATCATATTGCAAAGATAATGATCTGGCTGACAGATGACTGAAGTGTGGATACAGTTCTAAGAATTAAATTTTCCTTCACATCCAGATGGCAGAAGAATGTAATGGTTTTTAAGCAAATTCACACTGGCCAGTAGCCTATGCTGAAGGCTACTGCAAAGTCCCAACAAAAAAACTGGATACAATATAAGTATGGTTAACAGGGCTTGTCTTAGCATATTTGGTAATGTTGACTCATAAGAGTAAAATTAAAATTTTTGGGCACTTCTCATATAAATCTAAAGATTTACAGAAAGGAGCCAGCAACTGCCAGTGTGAGATAGTCAACCAGATGAAAAGGGAACAGGAGAGAGATCAAATTAGGTCAAGTTCAAATTTTCCTTTTGTTTTTCTTTTTTTTGGTCATTGGTTTGGGAATTTTCTGTGGGGTGGGAAGAGGAACGAAGCTTTATTTCATGTCATCTTCAGTAACCTTAGATATTCAGACTGTATTCCAAAGTACCTTTCCTATATGGATTAGTAGTATTGAAAGAAACCATTAAGGTGGGTCCTTGACACTTTGACTTATTTGCAAGAAAAATTGTAACTGTTTTCAGCAAAAAAAGCCTGTGAAAGAACATGGATCCGAATTATATATTGTACTATTAAGTGTAGCAATGCAAACTATATAAATCTATTTTTACACCTTTTGTTGCTTTACATCTCATAATATACTCTAATTCTTTTTTATACTACAGTTCTTCCACTATGTTTAGGGCTTAAGTGATCTCACCACTGTCCAGTTTTTTAAGAATGTACTGCCAGATATTACTGAGGAACCCTAGTATAGTGCCTGTCCTTATGGTGCTGTATGTGCACAGTAAATCCAAGTTGTCAAATACAAACCCACCCCATAATACATTGCACTCCAAGTAGGAAAAACATTATGTGCACTGTAAAGTTCATCTGAATATGCTTGTATGACATATACTTTCTTGTACCAACATTAAATCTGCAGCAGATGTGAAGTATTAAGCATCAAGGCCACAATGTAATTCTCAGCACCTCCTTCAAACTGGTCCAAGCGCTTTAGACCTCAGTACTAACAGGCAGCACAACATAACATAAATTTTTATTCTGCAGTCTCTCATGTAACAGGATTATCCTTCCTATTCAAGTAAGAATATAAAAAATAACAAATTTTATTCAAGATCATTATCACTGCATCATAAGGATATCTAAACTTTTCATAGAAACTCCACTCTAGTTTTCTCTGAAGTAAGTAAACTGACAAGATAACTGAAAGACAGTGATCCAATAGTATGAAATAAAGGGAAGTGTAGTAATGCAGTGAATGTAAGACATCAATTTAGCGAATATAATTTAATACATTTTCCAAACACTACAAAAAGAAAAGAGAGACAAAGGTAGTACTGAGCATTCCAAATGGAAATCCTGAAAACAATATATTATTAAACAACTAATGCACCACTAACAATAGTAAAGCTAAGAATGATTTGGGCCCATAACTAAATAGAGGGGGACCTTGGTAACAGAGGATACAGAGAAGGCAGATTTTACTGAACACCTTTTTTACACTGGACTTCACTGACAAGACCAGTCCTCAGGAATCTCTGAACCAGGAGACCAGGGTAAAGGAATGTCAGAAGAAAGACTTTCCCTTGCTTTGGATTGGGATGGAGAAAACCTAAGCAAACCTCACATCAAGCAGTCCATGGGTCCTGACAGAATGCATCTATGAATGCCGAGAGAGCTGGTGAACACCATAGCTGGGCCACTCACAGTCATCTTTGAAAGGTCATGAAGGACCAGAAGAGGTGCCTGAGGACTGGAAAAAAGCAAATGTCACCCCAGTCTTCACAAAGGGCAAGAAGGAGGACTCAGGGGCCTACCAGCCGACTGAGCCTCACCTCAATCCTTGGAAAGGTGGTGGAGCACCTCATTCTGGAGGCCATCTCTATCCACATGGATGACAAGAAGGAGATCAGGAGCAGTCAGCATGGATTCAGCAAAGGGACACCATGCGTGGCCAATCCGATTGCTTTCCACAGTGAAACAACTACCTGGATAGATGGATGAGGGTGATGGAGAGCAGTGAATATTGTTCTACCTGGACTTCAGCAAGGCTTTCAACACTGTCTCCCACAACAACCTCATAGGCAAACTCAGGACGTGTGGCCTGGATGAGGGGACAGTGAGGTGGATGGAGAACTGTCTGAATGGCAGATTCCAGAAGGTTGTTATCAGTGGCACAGCTCTGGTTGGAGGCCTGTCACGAGTGGTGTTCCCCAAGAATCAGTACTGGGCCTGGTATTGTTTATCTTCTCCATCAGTGACTTGGACGAAGGGGCAGATGCCTCCTCAGCAAGTTCATCGATGACACAGAGCTGGGAGCAGGGGCCAATAGCCCAGAGGGCCGTGCAGCCCTTCAGAAGGGCCTCGACAGGGTGGAGAGATGGGCACAGAAGAACTGTCTGAAATTCAACAAAGGCAAACACAGGGTCCTGCATTGGGGGAGGAACAACCCCAGGCACCAGCACAGGCTGGGATCTGATCTGCTGGAAAGCAGCTCTGAGGAGAAGGACCTGGGGCTCCTGGTGGACAACAAGCTGTCCATGAGCCAGCAGTGTGTCCTGGTGGCCAAGAAGGCCAGTGGTGTCCTGGGGTGCATTAGGAAGAGCATTGCCAGCAGGTCAGGGGAGGTGATCCTGCCCCTCTGCTCAGCCCTGGTGAGGCACATCTGGAGTGCTGTGTCCAGTTCTGGGCTCCCCAGAGCAAGAGCGACATGGAGCTGCTGGAGCAGGCCCCGCAGAGGGTGACATCGGTGATTAAGGGACTGGAACATCTCTCTTAGGAGAAAAGGCTGAGGAAGCTGGATCTGTTCTGCCTCAAAAAGAGAGGACTGAGAGGTGACCTCATCAGTGTCCATAAATATCTGAAGGGACAGTGGCAAGAGGATGATCCAAGCTCTAGGTTACTCAGAGAGATTGTGGAGTCTCCCTCACTGGAGATATTCAAGAACCATCTGGACACAATTCTGTGCAGTGTGCTCTGGGATGACTCTCCTGCTGACTCTGCTGGAGGTGAGACATTGGCCCAGTTGACCTTTTTGGTGGTCCCTTTCAACATGACCATTCTGTGATTCTTTGAACTAAAGATTAATTAAAACTTCAATTGCTGTTTCATTAATGTCTATGAAACTGTCACCACCAAAGCTGACCCATTGTTACCCAGTATGTTTAAAGATAACAATGGGCTTTCCGCTATTAATAGATTCTTTTTGTTTTATTAGTGGATTCCAAAAATACTCCCATTTCCAGAAAGGATGAGCAGTGAAAATAATAAGTCTCTTACAAGAACGCATGAGTTTGATAATAATTAAGGTTCCTACAATGATATTCTTGTACAGTTTCTTTATAATGCTGTCCCTAAAACAAGCTGTATTTATTAATAGCATTTAGTATTTATAGATAATTTAGTACAGATAATTAAAATAATGTGACAGGACAGAGCTATATGAACGATCTGTAAGCTGACAAAGCATTCAGTTTGATTGAGAGGCTCTCTCCCAAGATACACCACAAATGCTCAAATGTTACCATTTAAGGCCAAACGTAATTAGCCAAATGCAGTTTTGACTTAAAAATGTTAAAGTATGTGTGTATAACATAGCAGTAATATTAATACTGTAGTTATCACTATCAGCAGTAGTAGTAGTAGTATCAATACTATTACCTCCTTGAAATTAATGGGTGGGAATAAATGTATGATTTTGAGTTATGCTGAATAACAAGCACATTCAAGAGCACAGAAAACTGTTAAAGACAATAAAAGCTTTATTTACTTTTGTTTCAGCTCCTGGTTTTTTTTGTTTTTTCAGGAACTTGTTCAGTATTATTTCTTGTCTTTTATCTAGAGTAAATCATGAGTCACTACATAATTGGAGTATGATTAGTGTTCAAATGACAGACACTTTCCAGATGAGAATGATGTCCCAATCAAAGGTTGGATGTTTCCTCAGCTTTGTATTTTTTGTCAGTATTTAGACCTGACCACAAGTATAAAGTCCTAAAACCTCAAAATCATAATGGGTTATGATCATTCTTCCTTAAATTATTATATATGTACATGCTATAAAACATTTGGAAAATCATGCCTGAGTCCTGAAAATTCACAAAGGTCTCTTGAGGATCAATTTCTTCTCAGAAAGAAAAGTAACACTGATCATATCACTCCTTCTTTTGTATCCAAATGACTTCATAATTTCTGTCTCAGTGTTTTCATAACCATTATAATACTAAGGGCGAGGTCAGGAAGGAATTTTTCGGCTCCTTTCTCTGGTTTTAATGTCTACTGTTATACATACGTGGTTTTGTTTTTGTCATGTAGATGACAGCATTTATAATCATACAGTTATATAAATTACCCAAACAACTTAATACACTGAAGCATAAAAAGGAAAAATAAAAGTAATTTATAGCTTTTTCTTTCTTTTCTCAATTATTAGTTATTGTGATAACAGAGGAAATAACTCACAGACATCTACCTTATATGGGCAGAGGGAAACTTTAATATAAGACTAAAACTACTTTAAAATTTAATTAATAATGTAGCTAAATATTGAAACACAATCTGCATTGATACAATATCTTGGATACTCATGTTAAAACAGCACAGAGATTCTTCTCGCAGTAGACTTGATTTTGTATTTTTCTACACATACTGTGGCTGCAAGTTTGGAATGGTTGTACTCTTACCTCTGTATCAGGTGTCTGTATCATGAAGGTAACAGAAAGACTCCTTTATTTTTACTGGATTTTAGATTACATGTTCTTTTGCTGTTCCCTTGTACAAGCTGTACTTGTACAATTACAGATTCACAGGTTCCCCCCCTCTCCTCCCTGCCAAGAAAATAGCAGGAGACAGGGATGTCCCCACTGCTGTTTTACAGATACTGTTAGCACATCAATTGCTCCAGTCCAGTTTTTAGTTAACAACAGTAGTTGTATATGGCAAAGAGCAGGTTTTGGTTTGTTTTAGTTTTTTTGTATCCAGATCATTAGACAAATCTTATTAAGTGGACTATTTCTGACTGCAGTTCTGTTCACAGTGAACTAGCAGGATCTGCATTCCTCATGAGAATTTTAACACTACTTTTCTGGTATTTAGGCAAACACACAGGATTGGTTGAGAGAGCATCTCACTGTAATACTGGAAGTTCTTATTCTGGTAAATTCTCCTTTTCTGTTCGTTAGAATTTGGTTTTGTTGTTGTTGTTGTTGTTGTTGTTCAATTAGTTGAATGCTATTTTAATTTCCTAATGTGTATTGGCCTAGTCATGGGAATTGAATCTTTGTCTCCTTTCTATTTTTATGTGTCAAACAAGTAAAAGGAGCTGGAATGAGATGAACACGCCTTAGTGAAAGCCACAAAGCTGTAACAGCTGAGCTAAAGCAACACTTGATTGAAAGGAGACTGAAGTGTCCAAGGCGATATTAGAAAACAAAAGTATCTGTTTACTTGCATTGGAGAGAGTAACAGGCCAACTTTCTGCCTTTCTCAGACATCAGTAACATATTTGGTTCACTTTTTTGTTTCATATCTGGTCTTAAGAATACTCAGTACCAAGTGCACCTACTTGTAATTCCTTCAGAAATGAAATCAAGAGTTTTTCTTGTCCAGTTCACTGCACAGAAGTGTGATGGTTAAGCCTTTTTTCAGTCAACACCATCAGCCACACAATCCTACCTAGGCTACAGCAAAAATCTTTAACGTAACTGTACCTGCTATGCTCTACACCACACAAGACCTCAGTTGCTGAAACAATAATTTCCAGATGTCTCTGAATAAGAGTTTCCACTTCTGAAACCTGAATATAGAAATTAATTCTTTTTTTTTTTAACTTTTGATTATCCCGAGACTGAAAAGGCATATACAGCTATAGGATTCCTAGCCAAATATTAGGGACTATAAAAATGGTCAGAAGTGTACTTCCTAATGATATCCATCAGGAAAACCATATTCTAAAAAATTAAAATGAAAAACCAAACTCTTCAATAGTACAGATCTTTTTTGGTCATCAAGCCATGCCATAATTCCATCAGTTCAACTGGAACTTCATGTTTTCAGCTGGACTGTGGAGAATGGAATTTTTCCTTAATTTTAAAAGTCCAGGGTGAAATTTCTCTCTTCATAATCTTGCTCTCAACCAGCAAAAATACCTGAATGGGAGAAAATAATCCTGTTAACAGAACTGAGAGATATTAGAGATGAGAAGTAGGAGCCTAGAGTAAAAAAGGAGGCTGGATGAAGCTTGAGAAGGGACAGGGCATATAACCAAAATGGGGATAGGCCAATAAGTGCAGCGGCAGCTAGCATCCTATCATTTCCAAGTACTCAACCAGAATCCCTTACAACATGAGTTTTCTATGTTATAAGATTTCTGTGCTTGGAGCCATAAATTATGTCAATACTTTTTTTTGCACTTTCCCAAATCTGGATAGACTCTCAGTTCACTTGCATATTTTGTACACACAGTACCTCATTGTGAAGAATTTCTAGATTTGAGTATCCAAATGCCAGCTGCCTTGAACTCTACAGCAGTGCTGCATGTCTCATAAAGCATTTTAGCAGCTTAAACCATGTCCTTCATAGAGCTCCTCTCTCTGATTTATACTTCACAGCTCCAGGGTCCTCTGATCAATAGAACAAGAAGATAAAGATTTTAAAAATGTTTAATAAGAACAATCACTCTTTACTTTAGAAACCAAAGAGATGCAGATCTAAGAAAAATCCCAAATACTCATATTACTAGCCTTCGTTTTATGCATGTAAAATAAGGTGAACACTATTTCATGAATGTTGAGTTGATGCCTTTTCCTGGTCTTAAAATCAAGAACCAAACACGGTTAGAAGGATAAAAGGGAATTTACCTTTGTATTCGTTTTAAGGATCCTCAGGTGCACCACGCCCAGGTGGAACGCGCCGAAATGCGCACCGCAGAGCACACACACAATCGATCAGGTATCACATTATCAGTCTTACTAATCAGAATATCTATCAAAGATTCCCCCGTGAGAGCCTCGAGTGAGCCCCCCTCCCCGAGGAACCTTCCCCTGGATGGTTCTATCTTAGTTTACAAAATGTGTTCTGGAGAGGACCTTGGTGTCTGGGGCACACTGGTCCCTAACTGTGAGGCTTCTAAGATGTTTAGTCTGCTAGCTTGACAAAATATGTCTAAGAATGTAGGCTGAAAAACACTAAGAACACAAAAAGCTATAAAAGGGATATAAAAGAAAAGCAAAAAATCATCATGGCATCAGAGTAATCACAGCTCTATATAGAATTTTTCAGAACAAAAGCTGCTCACTGGAGGCTTTATGAAGATATAACTTCTAAATCTTACTTGTTTAAAGGTAGGCATGAATAGGCAGTATTTTTAAGATTAGAAGATATTCCCTTTCTTCAGTTGTTTAACTTCTCAACTTGTCGTTCTATCAATATAATAGTTTCTGAATCTTTTAACTGAAACCCATAGGTTTCAAAGCCCCGGAAGAATTAGAATGTCATTAAAGCTAAAAACAAAACAAGATGAGAATTTTTTTTTCTGTATCATAGAACAAATACTCGTTGTTCCTTTTTTACCTCTGTTTCTGATCACTGTTTGCTAAAACATAAATCTCCATTGACAATCAGCTGCAGCAGTAAAAGAACTTACGCTGTTCCCATTCTGAACAGTGAGTTGCGGCATCCAAAACCAAATACAGATCTTCCTTTTCATGTTTCTTTAAAGATTGAAAAGGAGATTGATAAATCCTTGAGACATAAATTACTCAAATTAATTAAAATCACAATAACCACCATCATTTACCTGCTGTATATTACACCTTCTTTTCCTAAAAAACTGTGAAGGTTTTTTTGTTTAGATACTTTCTTCATTCAATATCTGTCCATTTCTGTATTAGGTATTCTTCCTTTCTTGCCTGACTTGTCTTAGAGAGATGCTCATGTAGTCATATACACATACTTTTTAGAAACTGTATACTATCATATATGCATATGTACATATGACTTATAACCAGCTAAACAAAGCTGCTAAACTTTAACCTATTGGCTTTTTCTCTGTGGGCATATGCTTATGAATGATTTCTAAACATACAATAGTAGAGCATAATTATGAAATTACACTAGCCAAGTAGATGCAGCGGTAGACCCTCATGCTCCAAGTGGAAAAAGCACCAGCAGGTGGGCTTTTACTTAAAATATTTTATAATGTAGTCTTTTTCAAGTGAAACATTAGCACTAGGTTATGGACCTGCACTCAAAACCACAGTTAAGCAGCGATCTAAATAATTATTCTTTTGATGAAGACCATCTGATATAGCCACAAATACTACAGTGTTAATATAATAGGAATTGTATTGTCAATTGATCTTGATGACCCTCTGAACTAAATCTGAAATAGAATTTGTACACTGAATCCATGTAATTCAAAACATCTGCAGTGCAAGGGACAGAGATTTGTCCAAGGTCTTCCAATTCCAAATTAAATTTTGTAGTTTTCATACAAAGAATGTTCTTCTGTTTAGTTTATACTTTTTGTTTGGTATTTCCTATGACAATTGACCATGATGTGATCTCTAACTCACAACTTCATTGGGCATTGTGTGTACTCAGTCTGACCATCATAGAAGAGTCTTGAATCATAGGAATCTTAAGAGTGAGCATTCATGAGCCAGATCTAGATAAGCATGCATCTTAATACTTTATGATATGTAAAACGTGTTTTAAAATGTAAATTCATATCGTTACACATATTTCAGATATGCAGAGTTTAGAACAACAGCATAAAACTGATTTTTATTAACAATATGAAAACGTGTTGAGACATTTCCACATTTACTAGTGCTTTTGTATTCTCTCATCTGAAGGTGATGAAGAAAAATGTCCACACTGAAAATCTTATTTGATGTATAACTCAACTGAAGAGCAATATTAAGGGGCTTTTTCTGAGCATGTATTAGAAAGAGGTTGCCTACCAGAATAATTTTAAGGGGGTTCTTTAGTTAACAGATTTGCAGTCTAGAACAGTAATAGTTCAGTTCAAATTAACTCAATAAATGCACACAGAGCACTCATTAGGGATTCAGCTAGCTGGAGAACACTGGGAAAGTTAGAAAAAGATGTGAGAAGCTGTCCATAATAAAAATCTAAAAAAACCCTCTTTCCATACATACAAAAAGATAACTAATAAGTATATGATAGTGGGATTTTGCATACATGTAGTATATACTTTTCTGTGTTATAGCAGCAACAACAAACAAAACTTTGAGACTCCCCTAATGGAGTAAGTATTTCTGTATTGTAGATGAGAAATTCTAGAGAGAAAACTATTTAGTGACTTTCCCAAAATACTTGAATTGATTTTGAAACTTACAACTTAGTTTCTGGGTCTGAGATTCTTTTTATACTATCTCTTATTTAATAAATAGATACATTCTGTTCTCCAGCCTAACTATGAGTCTCACTCCTCTCCGGAGGAACTTACAACTAAGATGGCATTTTAAGTCTTGTGTTATCTGTGCCCATATGTTGAGATTTGCATTTATGTGCTGTCCTGAGACACCAAACTGTTGAATGCCATCTTGCTTCATTCTCAACCTCTCACCAAGGACTTAGGGGTGCTTCTTGGCTAGCAGCATTGCCACAGATATAAAAATCACACTTCTCTTTGTTTTTTCTAACCATTTGGGTTTTTTTCCCCAAGCTGCCTTACATACAATCCTCAGGTGGATCACATTTGGGGAGAACTTATTTTGGGCTCATACAGTCCTATTCACAGTTATTTTATCACCTATAAGAAGACTGAAACAGCAAAGCAGCTAAAACCCAACATAGTATTTGAAACAAACACTGCAGACATTCACTTTGCTATTGCCTATATTGCTAAGACTCTACAAATTTCATACAATTATTATTTAATGAGCATACTAAATATCTGGCCAGGTCTATGGTAAACCAAGAGATCAGAAAAGCTCTGAGGGACCCGATACAATCTCTTCTGCAAATAATACAAAGTTAACAGCAATTAATAAATATTTTAAGCATTCTTATGTATTAGAGAAACTAAAACAATTCCAAAGGAACCATTCCATCCTCAGACAAAATCAAAGTTCCTTTTAAAATTTTCCATAAGGCATATTTTTGCCTTAAAAAATAGAAACAAAGCTAATAAATTACATTTTAGAACTCTGTTTAAAGACACTCATGGAGAGACTTAGACTAACAGAACTCAGAAAATTCAAATATGGAAGTAGAAACATAAATGTAAGAGGGGTGTAATTCATGCCATTATACCTGTTTGAAACAATTTGTGTGAGTTAAGGATAGAGTGCCAGTATAAACTTTGAATTTATTGGCTTTTGTTGCTTTAAATCAAACGCTTCACATTACTTAAACATAGTTTTTGTATTTAATATTCAGAGTGATAGAACACGCACATTTGGCTGCAGATAGATACATAATTCATGTTGGTAGAAAGCATACCTTATAACATTTAAGTGGTTTATTAAACTTGTTTCATCTGATATGGGATAAATTCTGTAATTGACAGCAAGTCATAGGCAGATCATACATTTATCATATTTAAGATTACCTTATATCCTTATGTTACAGAAACTATTCTGCTTTAGCCTCTCAAGAGTTTGGGTTTTTTTCTTCTCTTGGAGAGAAAATACATGAAATATGTTAATGTTGTTTAAAAATGACTCAAACCTGAACTCCAACAGGAAATTAGTTTAGTGGCCTCAGCTCAGTCCCTGGCAGACAGTTGAGTCTATCAGGAAAACCATCACACATACTTTAGCACCAGTCAATAGGACCAGCAACCTCTGATCTAAAGAGACCTAGGCAACGAGCCTGGGGAGGTTGAATGACATCTTATTTAGGGACCATGAAATCTTGAAGTTAGGAGGGGGGTTGTACTGTGCAGGGAGATTTTTTCTGTACTCCTTGTTCCCTCTCAAGCTTATAGTTCATAGGGGAATTATTTGAAAGTACCCCACCTATTTGATGAGGAGGGATAGAAAAAAAATAAAGAGGACTGCTCTTTCTCAGACAGTGGATTCTACTCAAATATGCTGAAACTAGAATTCTCTTTCAAGTCGTTTCTTTTATCTGTATAGCTTTATAATATAGACTGGGAAGAGTCTTAGTGTGGAGCAGGCTGCAGCTAGATCGCAGTTTTACAAGCATTATGACATTTAACATTTCATTTGTCTGCATCATAATGGATTGAAATGTTAAGAGACTGCAATAATTTGTTTAACTCTTTGCTCCTGCTCTTGGCTGTTGAAAATTACAAAGTGGTATTTTGGTATGGAAGTTCTAATGCTAACAAGGCATATCTAAATTAAGTAGATGGGTCAAGGTGACTAAAATACCACAACGATTATGACACAATAGGGGCTAACCCCTACATTTTTAAAAGAATGGATGAAAGTGGACTATTAAGTAAGTAAATTCCAACTAGTATCTTCTTTTTCCGCTGCTTTTATTTGTGTGGTTTTTTGGGAGTCATGTTGCACCAGCCTGGAATAACATTCACTTAAAAAGCTTTTTTCTCAAAGATACAAGCTGTATAAAATGGTGAAAGAACATCACAGTTGGGCTATACAACTAATATTTCTCTTGGTTGTAGTATTTGTACCATGCACCTTTTTCTTCCTTTTTCCCAGACAGAAATGACTTATTTAGAGAAAGGTCCCAAGAGGTTTTTAAAAGGGTTGTTGGAAGCTACAAAATAAAAAAGGCTTTGGGAATCATTAAATGAGCAAACCATCATAACTAATCCTGTCTGGATATGTATTAGTGTATAGATATCTGGCTACCTGATTGTTTTCCTTTGAGTTTATGCTAAGTTTCCATGCTGTGAGTTTTTTATTTGACTAGTTCCTCATTGCATCTCTGCAAAATCAGGTTACTCTGGTTATAAATATGATGCATTTACTGACTTTATTGACTTCATGCTTTATAAGGTACAGCCATTTTCAGAGATATGGTGTTTGGATTGCAGGAGAGTAATTGAGTTTCTATTTGTTTTTGCCTTCTGTTCATGTCTAAGACTCTGAATAGATACAGGGGGCAGAGGGACGTGCTACAGAGCATCAACCTGGATGACACTGTAACAAATTATTTTGTAAGGAAATAATAAGAATATTAATGATAAAGTTGTTAGTGGAGCTTTTGTGACAGCAGTAATTTTCTTTTCACATTAGTAACTTTACAGACAAAATAGATGACTTAGGAATCTAAATTTTGTGGAAGTAGGCTCAGACTTCAGGTGAACATTCATCTTCTCTGTTAAATATTTTTGAGATATTTTGGAATGATTTGCAGTTTTCTCTCATAGATACTGAATTTATGAGAGCAACAGAATAATACTTTAGACTCTTTTCACTTAATGATCCATTAAAACAATCTTCAAAGGGAGCTTGACACTCAAAGAAATCAAGTTTCTTAGGAAAAAGCCAGGCTGAAATCCTATGGAAACACTTGTTTCTTCTTGCCCTGTATCAAATCAAGATGATATTCATAATCTGGGATGTGAGAGAGAAGGAGATTGACCAGTAACTAAAGGAATGGCCCATTTGTATCAGGCCATTTCAATGATGCCAGTCAGTTTTTGAGTAAGGAGGTTACTTGAGACAAAGCTCCTGAATGAGGAACCTTGTTGGCCTTGAGGTGTGGACTGAGTTACAAGTGGAAAGAAGCCTGTAAGTGTCAATAGAGTGGAATATTCCAGTTGAAGTAAGGAAATAACAAGGTTATAGCCTTAGAGTCCTCAGTAAAGAATTTACAATCCTCAGAAAATGTGTCCAGCTGTGATGTTGTTCCTTCAGAACACTAAAAGGAAAAGGAAAATTTACATCTATTAGACAGATGAAAATTGTCAAATTTGTTATCCTCCCAAAGCAGACAATCTTTTTTGGCTTTAAAATAAGAACTGATGTAAAGATTAAGACTATAATTATTTCTTTTGCAGAGATTGCATAAATATTTTGCAAATAAAGTACTTTTAGAAACCTTTTACCATTGTAACTGCAGTTCACATAGATGATTCTTTTTGATTCTTTTCCAGTGGGATGCAGAAAACAAGCATCTTTCATACTCTGTCTTGCTGTTTATCCAAGAGACCTCCAAAGTTAATGTTAGAGAAACAGACACAAATTATCCAATGCAGAGCAAATTTCACTGGCACCCTGTTTCATGCTGATGTGTCTTGAACTTAATTTAATGATGGTAGGATCAGTTTGATGTTATTGGCTTTTGGCCCTGCTCTCGAGGACTAAGGAGAGATCTACTTTTCTCCTCTTATTTTGATTGCAAAATGCTCACTAACTCTAGACTCCCACTGACCTCAACAAAAAAGCAGAAATTCAGGACTCTTTAACACTTTACAGGACTGGGCCCAGATGAGTATGGCTATCAGTTAATTTTACCGCAGTTGTGAAATAGGAACTATGATACACATTTTTTGAACAGCTGGAAAATTATATTGTAACTTACATTCCATCATTCAGCTTTCCATGGAATGCATTTTACGCTGGGACCTGAAAGACAGTCTAAATAGTTGCTTGATACATCCTCACCATAGTCATAAATGCCACAATATTGGGACAGGTGGGATGTTGCTGTAGGACAAAGTAATTTATTAGTAACATTCACTTTACTTTGTATTTAATGTAAGATTTTTATTGACTTGCATGTGTAAAAACAGAAAACCAGAAAGTATAGGACTTCTAACATCCTTTTTGTAGTGTAATCAGGCATTCTGTGCACTCTTACTTTTCTCAGTCAGACTATAAATCCTGAAGGTTTTTCCCTTGTGAGCCAAATTCTTCTATCTCTACTAATCTTGATGTGTTGCTACATCAGCCTAAAAAGTAATCTCAGTGGGACAAATTCCTGTCTCCAATACTCCCACATAAATTGAAAGCAATCCTGTAATTACGATTATACCAAAACCAGAATCTGACCTAGTGATTTGAAAGAACCAGGCAGGCAGTATTTGCCTTCAAACACTTAGTTTTCCTCTTGCATCTTAACGTGTCCTGTAGAAATGTATGAACAGAAAAAAACCCATGATGAATAATGTTTACAACTTCCATTCTTAGCAAAGTTGTTTGCTTCATTTCCCACTGAAGTCAATGGAAGCTGAATGTGTTGGAAGGAAAGGTGGCACTGGGTCTCCACTAAGTTATGTTCCAAAGCATTACAAAGCACTGATGGAAAGGGATTATTACAGTTAATACTAGTCAGCTAGTTAGAGCTGAAGAACATCATGTTTAATTTACATTTAGTTGTAACAATGGTCTAGGAACTGCTTTTGAAGACCTCAAACTCTGTCGGATATGAGGAACAGCAGCCTCTTTTTAAAGATCGATATACCATAGCACCCACCCAAATTGCTTGTAATATTGGAATTATTTCTTACACAAATGAAATGATCTGCCATGACTGCGCAATCTGCTTCCACTATATGGTGTTGCAGTATAGCGTGACACTTACAAGCAACAAGTCCAAGTGTAGACTAATCTAATAAGTGATTTTCAGCTTTTTCTTTTCAGTGCCTCTGGTTTTGCTATCTCCCTTGGTGGATGCATAGGATCCAAAAATGCAACCTCAAGCACTTAGAAAACATCAGGGATGGCTAGATTTAGGAATTTTGCATGAAACATAGCTATTTAGCAAAATTAAAATTAATTCAGGGATCACCTTCTGATCTTATAAAGGACTGACTTGACTGAAGATAATGAAAATTTTAAATGAAGAAGAGATAAGTGACTCCCCCCTTAAGTGTGCAGTAGAGGATTTTTGAAATAAGGGATTTAACATTTAATGACTTTTAACATTTTTATATCGTATTATATATAATTTCTGTGTAAGTTATTTTTATTTTCATGAAAATTAAAAGATTGACTACATTACAGGCTGTCTTCTACATAACTGCAAAACTATTCCAGGATAAGAGGCAGGGAGTGAATGCTCCCCACAGCAACAGAAATGTTCTCAAACTCTATCCGAAGGACACTGGTATAGCCATACAAGCACCATACATTCCTAAGACTTATTTAACATCAAGTTCCTGTATAAACTCATGCATATGTTGAATTTTTTATGCATGAACAATAACTTTGAAGACAATGACCTATTCATATTCACAAATACAGCACACAGATAAGCACTGAAGGATGATTTAATATTTGTCAAAGCAGGAACATTTTTTTTTTATTTTATCAGAAAAATGGACAGTTTCATTGTAAGACTTTCCACATAAAATATACTGTTAGGGATAAATTACTGCATTTATGTATTGTAACCAATATTGTGCATAAGCATATAAGAAGTAGTGTATATTGTCTTGTCACCTAAATATTAAAATACTATTGGGGAAATTCTGAAGTTTTTTTCCACAGGTCAAATTTTCACTGAATAAATCTGAACAAGAACTTCAAACTATGGCCTCATTATTAACTGTTTTTATTTACTTGTAACATGTGTGCTACTGACCTTTTAAGATTTACCTGAAAATTCCTGGCTGAAGAAAACTGTTTATATTCACAGAATCTCACTGGTATGGAGAGATCTTTGTGAAAGCAGCCTTAGCAGTTTTGTGGCTCTTAAAACGCCAGGTCTCTTTTTCTGTCTCTTTTTCATAAAAGCAGAACTCTGCAAAGATCCCAGGCAGAGATTTCCTTTAGCCATTGTATGACAAGGAGACACAAGCCCACTGCTAGCCACAAAGGGGGAATTTTGAGCTTCTGACTCCTCTGAGATTTGCAAGAAGTGAGGGATATTAAAATTCACCACACAGTCTTTAGCGCCTTTTAACTGCTCTGTTTCCATAAGACCATTGGAGTTGTGCTGCCACCAGCACATAAAAGCCCTCTGGATTTTGAAAAGTACCAGCACAAAGCCTGTGCTTCTGTGTTTCATTGGAGATGGGCTTTTTACCTTTCTCTTAATATATTCTGTTCCCAAAGGCAGCAAGCTGATTTTCTAGGAAATTTATTTTTAAATGTTTTGTTTATCCTGTATACACCAAAATGTCTCCTACTTCCATGGCATCAAAGCAAAACTTTGGGTGAAATACTTCATTGCAGTATTCAGCAAGTCCTCTGGTGAACATGAAAAATTTTAGATAGCCACAGATTGTATCAGGATAATCATAGAAGCATTGTACCAAGAAATATCAAATGCTTTTACCTCCATAGGTCCTAACTGAATCAGCACAGCACATATGTGCACTCAGGGAGAGTCAGACAATCCTATTTCTCTGTGTATTCTGTCAGGACAAAATGAGAGAGAACAGTATCAATTCATATAAACCATAGCACTCAGTGATGAGGAAAGCCTACATATAATACCACTCAAAGCAGCACAGTGTGGGAAACTCCAGCATTACAGAGGGTCTATGTCAGGAATGCATACTGTATTTCTTTTCCACCTAGAGTGTGGTACTGAAGATTTGCCTTCCTTTTTCTTCACCAACATACCAGTGAGAAAAAGCTAATCTGGCATTTCAAAAAACAATTTCCAGCCTACAGCCTACAAAATACACATTTATATTTTTCCCAGGGAATCTGAACTACATTAATTATAATTCTCATTACAATTCCTTTAATATTTTGTTGAGTAATGGAAAAATATTTTGAGTTGTTACGTATTTTTATTAGGATTGTGGCTTTAGTTAGACGTAAGTGGCTGTAACCATACATTACAGGCCTACATTTTCTTTATTCAGAAATGTGGCCCAAAATGGTTTTCTAGACTAGAAATCTTACAAATTCACAGAACACAGTCAGAAGTGACTTTACAAAATGTAGGGCAGTAGAGAACTATGCCAAAAAGCTCCACATCATACATGGATATTTGATGAAAGTATATAAAAAATTGAATGGTGAGGAAAAAAATAAATTGCATTTTCGCGTTAGTAACAATGGTGTGTCCTGGTTTCGGCCAAAGACAGGGTTAATTTTTCACAGCACCCAAGAAGGGGAGGGGCCTGAAGTCATGCGGGCATGGCCAAGACCTTCAGGTTATTTGATACCATCTTACATCACTGCCAGGGGTGGAGGAAAGTGACTCCCAAGAAGACAGGCATCTGTTGAAGGGAAGAAGTGTGGTTTGCACAGGGTGCATCTGCCATCATTACATTTTCCGGGGCTTGGTGAGCATTTTGCATGTAAATCACCCTCTCTTTTTAAACTTTTGTTATTAGTATTGTCCCTGTTACAGTTCATTTTCTTATCTCATTGCTTTTTCCAGTACATTATTCTCATCTCAAGCCATGATCTTTTCCTTTTGTGCCTCTCACTCTCCTCTCTGGCCACCCATAGGGGGAAGAGGGTGTAGGAGGGGTGGTTTTGGTGAGAGCACTAAACTGAGGAATACTACTCCTAAACCCCAACAACAGTGTTGCCTTATAACCCTCGGGCAGTCAAATTTCATGTGGATCAGGATTAGTTGCCTTAGAAATTTCTGCATTTCACAACTGAATTGGTATCCAGTGGAAGTTATGGACCATCATATGTTATGGACCGTCAGCTGTTTTGTGTAGAATGGGCTGTGTTCTGTGTTTCTGCAGTTCAGCATAACTGCTGTTACAGATGATAGGATACAGAACCTGAGACACCAACCACCTGCTACTCGCTGTCATATCTTATGTCTTTATAATCTGGAGGACTCCAGGAAGGGAGAGGATTAGATGCTGCAGCCCAGCCAAATTTGACCTAAGGTACAGTACTTCCTCCGCTCATTCAAGGACATTTGTCTCAAATTGCATCTGTTTCTGAGTTTTATTATAGAAGAGGAATGGATTTCATTGGATAAAATAATCTTATTTTCCTACTGTTGTGTCACTTCATTAAAAAAAAAAATCCTTCCTAATTTTGACCATCATTGGAACACAGAGAGATCAAAATGGAATTCTTACATTGTTCAAGAGTTACCCAGTATTACAGGATGATGGAATCATTTTGGGTTGGAAAAGCCTTTAAGATTATCTAGTCTGACCATTAACCCAGCATTGTTGATGCCACGCCTAAACCATGTCCCTAAGAGCCACAATTACACATCTTTTAAATACCTCCAGGGATGGTAAGTCAACCACTTCCCTTGGCAGCCTGTTCCAGTGCTTGATAACCCTTTCCATGAAGAAATTTTTCCTCAAGTCTAATCTAAACCTCCCGTGGAGCAACGTCAGATTTTCCCCTTGCCCTGTCAGTGGTTGCCTGAGAGAAGAGGCTGTTACTTACCTCGCCACAACCTCCTCTCAGGCAGCTGTAGAGAGCACTGAGGTCTCCCCTGAGCCTCCTTTCCTCCAGGTGAAACAAACCCAGCTCCCTCAGCTGCTCCTCACAGGACTTGTGCTCCAAACACTTCTCCAGCTCTGTTGCCCTTCTCTGGATACACTCCAGCAATTCAGTGTCTTTCTTGTCATGAGAGGCCCAAAACTGAGCAGAGGGTTTGACATGCACTCTCTCCAGTGCTAAGAAGAGGGGGATGATCACAGCCATGGTCCTGCTGACCACACTGTTGCTGATACAGGCCAGGATGCTGTTGGCTTTCTTGCCTACCTGGGCGCAAAATGGCTCATGTTCAGCTGGTGTTGACCAGCACCCCCAGGCCCTTTTCTGACAAGTGATTTTCCAGTCACTCTGCTCCAGCCTCTAGCGCTGCTTGACTTGTGACTCAAGGGCAGAATCTGGCACCTGGCTTTTTTGAACCTCCAACCATTGTTCTTGGCCCACAGACCCAGCCTGTCTAGATCCCTCTGCAGAGCCTTTGAACCCTCCAGCAGATCGACACTTCTGCCAAACTTGGGGTCATCTGCAAACTGACTGAGGGTGCACTCATCAATCTCCTCATCAATGAAGATATTAAACAAGACTGGCCCCAGTACCGAGCCCTGGGATGTCCAGTGGTGACCAACTGACAGCTGGATGTAACTCCATTCACCACTACTCTGGTGGCCCAGCCATCCAGCCAGTTCTTAACCCAGCGAAGGCTGCACCTCTCCAAGCTGAGGGCTGCCAGCTTCAACAGGAAAGTGCTGTAGGAGACAGTGTCAAAGGCTTTGCTGAAGTCCATGTGTACAAACAACATCCCCTCATCCATGGGTCACTTCGTCATAGGAGGAGATCAGGTTGGTCAAGCAGGACCTGCCTTTGACAAACCCTGGCTGATGGGGCCCAATGCCCTTGGTGTCCTGCACATGCTGTGTGATGGCACTCAGGGTGATCTGCTTCATGACCACCCCTGGCACTGAGGTCAGACTGACAGGCCTGTAGTTCTCTGCATGCTCCTTCCCACCCTTTCTGTAGCTGGGCATCACATTTGCCAACTCCAGTCAACTGGGACCTCCCCAGTTAGCCAGGACTGTGGGTAAAAGATGCAAAGTGGCTTGTGAGCACTTTCATCAGCACCCTCAGTACCCTTGAGTGAATCCCATCCAGCCTTAGAGACTCGTGTGTCTCTAAGCAGTGTAGCAAGACCATTTCCCCTTGGAATATGGGGACTTTGTTCTGCTCCCCATTCCAATCTTCCAGCGCAGGGGGCTGAGTACCCTGGAGGATGACTGGTCATGCTCTTAAAGACTGAGGCAAAGAATCACAAAATCACAGAATCACCAGGTTGGAAGAGACCTCTTAAGATCATTGAGTCCAACCCATGCCCTAACACCTCAACTAAGCCATGGCACCAAGTGCCACATCCAGTCTTTTTTTAAACACACTGATTCCACCACCTCCCTGGGCAGACAGTTCCAGTAGTTCACCACTCTTTCAGTGAAAAACTTTTTCCTGATATCCAACCTAAATTTCCCTTGGCACAGCTTAAGACTGTGTCCTCTCAGTCTGTCAGCTGCTGCCTGGAGAAAGAGACCAACCGCCCCCCACTACAAGCACCTTTCAGGCAGTTGTAGAGAGTGATAAGGTTCACCTCTGAGTCTCCTCCAGGCTAAACAGCCCCAGCTCCCTCAGTCTTTCCTCACAGGGCTTGTGTTCCAAGCCCTTCACCAGCCTTGTTGCCCTCCTCTGGACATGTTCAAGCATCTCAACGTCATTCCTGAACTGAGGGGCCCAGAACTGGACACAGCACTCAAGGTATGGCCTCTCCAGTGCCAAGTACAGGGGAAGAATGACTTCCCTGGTCCTGCTGGCCACACTATTCCTGATACAGGCCAGGATGCTGTTAGCCCTCTTGGCCAGGCACACTGCTGGCTCATGTTCAGTCGGCTGTCGACCAGTGCCCCTGGTCCCTTTCTGCCTGGGCACTGTCCAGCCACAATGTCCCCAGCCTATAACATTGCAGGGGGTTATTGTGGCCAAAATGCAGGACTCGGCACCTGGACTTGTTAAACTTTATCCTATTGGACTCTGCCCATCCATCCAACCATTCCAGGTCTCTCCACAGAGCTCTCCTGCCTTCCAACAGATTGACACATGCTCCCAGCTTAGTGTCATCCTCAAATTTACTAATGAAAGACTCAATCCCCTCATCCATGTTGTCAATAAAAATATTGAACAGAACTGTCCCCAGCACAGACTCCTAAGGGACCCCGCCAGTGACCAGCCACCAACTGGATGCAGCATCGTTCACCACCACTCTCTGGGGCCGGCCATCCAGCCAATTCTTAACCTAGTGAAGGGGCACCTGTCCAAGCTGTGGGCTGCCAGCTTTTCCAGGAGAGTGCTGTGGGAGATGGCCTTGCTGAAATCCAGGTAGACAACATCCACAGCCTTCCCCGCATCCACCAGATGGGTCACCTGGTCATAAAAGGAGATCAGGTTGGTCAAACACAACCTACCCCTCCTAAACCCATGGTGGCTGGGTCTGATCCCCTGGCCATCCTGTAGGTGCTGTGTAATAGCACTCAATATAAACTGCTCAATTACCTTGCCAGGTACTGAGGTCAAACTAACTGGCCTGTAATTCTAGGATCCTCCTTCCGGCCCTTCTTGTGGATGGGAGTCACACTGGCCAGCTTCCAGTCATCTGGAACCTCACCAGCGAGCCAGGACTGTTGGTAAATGATGGAGAGTGGCTTTGCAAGCTCATCTGCCAGCTCCCTCATCACCCTGGGATGGATCCCCTCTGGTCCCATAGATTTATGGATATCCAGGCAGCTCAGCAGTTCTCTGACTGCCTCCTCCTGGATAACAGGGGGACGATTCTGCTCCCTAACACCATCTGCCAACCCAGGAGGACAATTGTAGTACACTATATGGTGGTAAAGAGATAGGCCCTGAGGACTGGAGAGAGAGCCTCTTTCCTGGGCCCAGAGGTGATCCTGGGAGTGCATCCAGGTCACCGAGGATGGGCTGAGAGAGGATTGTGGGTCTGTGGACAGTGGGTTTGTGGACCTATGGGAAGTGATAATTGTAGTTTGTAGCCTTATAGGGTATTGTTTATCTGTTACCATATTAGGGAATATCTGTGTAATACACCAGGTCATTGGGGGACCCTGTGGTGAACATCTTTCCTGTTTATATATGATGTGATATCCTGTTGTCTGCTGGTACTTGGGGAATTCTGACTATGCAATAAATGGCTTTGCACTTCACCTTGTGTGCGAGGTCCACGTCCTTGCGTGATTACTGCTGAGGACAGTTGTCCTGAGGACAACCTATCTTCCCAGGAAAGACTGAGGCAAAGAAGGCGTTAAACACTTCTCCCTCCTCCCCATCTGTAGCTACTAAGTTCTCTCCCTCATCCAGTAGATAACAGAGGTTGGTCTTACCCTTCCTTTTGCCATTAATAAAGATTTGTAAAAACACTTTTATTATCCTTCACAAGAGTTGCCAAGTTCTAGCTGGGCTTTTTTTTTCTACATGCCCTAGCAACCCCCTTAAATACTTCCTGAGAGACCTGACCCTCTCTCCAAAGATGATACATCCTCTTTTTATTCCTAAGTTCCTTGAAAACCTCCTTGCCCATCCAGGCTGGACACTTGCCTTGTCGACTCATCTTTTGGTACACAGGGACAGTCTGTTCCTATGCCCTCAAGATCTCTGTTTTGAAGCATGCCCACCCTTCCTGGACTCCTTTGTTTTTAAGGGCTGCTTCCCAAGGAACTCTCCGAATAAGTCTCCTGAATAGGCCAAAGTCTGCCCTGCGGAAGTCCAGTGTGAAAGTTTTATTGACACCCCTCCTTATTTCACCAAATATTGAAAACTCTATAATTTCATTATCACTATGGCCCAGATGGCCTCCAACCACCACATCTCCTACCAGCCTATCTCTGTTTGCAAACAGCACATCCATCCCTTTTCTGGTGGGCTCACTCACCAGCTGTGACAAGAAGTTGTCCTCCACACACTCTAAGACCCTCCTGCTGCCTCTTCTCTGCTGTGTTGAGTTCCCAGCAGATGTCTGGTATTAAACTCACCTACAAGAACAAGAGCTGGTGATCCTGAAACATCCTCCAGCTGCTTATAGAATAAGTTGTCCACCTCTTAGTCCTGGTTGGGTGGATGATAACAGACTCCCAACAGGACGTCGGCCTTTTTGGCGTTCCCGTTAATCCTTACCCACGGGCATTCAACTTCATCATCATTGGTTTCAATACCCATGGCATCAAAAGCCTCCCTAATATAAAGGGCCACCCCTCCACCTCTTCTTTCTTTCCTGTCTCTTCTGAAGAGCTTGTAGCCATTCAGTGCAGTGCTCCAGCTATGTGAATCATCCCACCATGTTTCCATGATGGCGACTACATCATAGATTTGCTGTTGTACCATGGCTTCCAGCATTTGTACACATGCACTTCAGCTGGGCTACTGATTTCACCCCTGACTCTGGCTTACCCTGCTTGGGCTTGTTTCTGGAGACCCCAGCTGCATCCCCTTCCCCCTACAAAGGCATTCAATACATCAGTCTTTTCCTTATCCCTTGTCATTATGTTACACACCCCACCCCATGCCAACCAATAACAGATGGGCATACTTCTTGCCCCCCTTTTTGTAGTGAACATATTGTGTAGAAAAATTTTGTTTGTCTTTCATGGCAGTTCTAGTTGGTCTTTGGCCCTTCTAATTTTCTCCCTGTATAACCTCATGACATACTTTTAGTCCTCCAGAGCTACTTGTCCCTTCTTCCAAAGGTCATAAACTCTCCTTTTCCTCCTGAATTCAGCTGAAGCTCTGTTCAGCCAGGCCAGTCTTCTTCCCAGACAGCTCTTCTTTCATCACATGGGGACAGCCTGCTCCAGCACCTTTAAGAGCTTTTTTCTCAAAGAATGTTCAGCCTTCCTGCACTTCCTTATCCCCTTGGTACCACCTCCAAGGAACTCTATTAACCAGTCCTGTAACCAGCCAAAGTCTGCCCCCTGGAAGTCCCAGGCAGCAGTTCTGGCAGTTCTGCTGACTGCCCTTCTTAGAGCTCTGAGAATAGAAAGCTCTCCTTTCGTGGTCTCTGTGCCCAAGACGGCCTCTGACCACCACATCTCCCACTAATCCTCTTTTCACAAGCAACAGGTCCAGCTGGGCACCTTCCCTGGCTGTCTCCCTCACCCACTGTGTCAGGAACATCAAGGCATATTTCACACAGTTCAGAAACCTCCCGGACTGTTCCCTTTCTGCTCTGTTGTATTTCCAGCAGGTATCTGGCATGTTGGAGTCCCCTATGAGAACAAGGGTCAGTGATTTTAAGGCTTTTCCCAGCTGCTTATAGAATATTTCATCTGCCTCTTCATCCTAGTTGGGTGGTCTATAACTTACTCCCACCAGGATATCTGTTTTGTTGGCCTTCTCTCCGATGCTTATGCATGAACACTTGACCCTATCATCCCCCTGTCACTGAGCTCTAGACATTTGAAACACTCCCTAACAAATAGGGCTACCTCACCATGTCTTTTTCTGTGCTTATTCTTTCTGACGAGTTTAGCACGATCCACTGCAGCACTCCAGTAATGCACCATGTTTCTGTGATGGCAGCTATGTCATAGCTTCCTTGCTTCACAGTGGCTTCCATCTTCTCTTTATTGCCCATGCTGCATGCTTTGGTATAAATTCACTTGGACTATTGATCCTACCCCCCCATCTTTTTGGGGCCAGAAGCCATAATTCCTATTTGATTGTCCTCACGCTCTTCTGTGGTTTCTAACTATCAACAACACCACTGTCTTCGCTGCTGCATGGATCTTCATCCTCTACCTCCACTGAGGGAGCAGACTGAACTCACTAGCACACCATCCCTCACACATTGGCATGCTATCCCCAGGTCTCTAGTGTGCTTAGGGTTTGTTTCTTTACTCTTTCAAACCTAGTTTAAAGCTCTTTCATTGAACCCTGCTAACTCCTGTGAAAAGATCTTTTTCCTTGCTTTGACACAGGCGTACCTCCATCAGTTGCCAACTGGCCTGGTGTCATGTAAACCAATCCATGATCAAAACCACCAAAATTCTGCCAATGACACTAGTCTTGAAGCTGGGTGTCAATCTGGTAGCTCTTCCTGTTTCTTCTCTCATCATTCTCAGCAACTGGAAGGCTAGAGGAGAACATACTTGTGCTTCTGATCTCTTAACCAATCACCTGAAATCTCTTTTGATTGCTCCGGGACTTGTTCCAAAATTTATCACTGCCTGCTGAAAAATGCCACACCAGGGTAGGAAGCTTTCTCTTCACATCTTTAACATCTGCCCCAAAGGAGTAGGGAAGTTAAGAAGTGGGCCTACTCTACATGTTGGGTCCTCTGTTCTTAGCAGGGAGTCTTCCGTGACAATGATTCATCTGTTTTGTCTTCATGGAAGCAGTTCTAATGCCGGTTGGTTGACTAAACTTTGACAACACTCCCACGCTAGATGAACCATCGCGATCAGTGTTCTTCAGATCCCCTTCCAAAGCCTCGTACCTCATGCCAGGTCACCTGGGAAGGTGGGATAGGCAATTTTAGCTATTAGATTAAGTTAATGGCTGCTTCAATTTCCAAAAGGGGATATTGTGCACCTTCAAAGCTGTTCTCTTGTGATTTTGGAGAAGAAGTTGCTGAGCTCTTCTTCCTGGTTTTCAGTGACAGGACATGTGGAAATGGCTCAAAGCTGTGTCAGGGGAGGTTCAGACTAGATGTAAGAAAAATTTCTTTACTGAGTGGATGATCAAACACTGGAATAGGCTTCCTGGACAGGTGGTTGATACCCCAAGTCTGTCAATGTTTAAGAGGTGTTTCAACAATGCCCTTAACATGCTTCATCTTATAATAAGCCCTTAAATTGTCACAGAGTTGGACTAGGTAATTGGAGGTCCCTTCCAAAGGAACTATTCTATCCCTCATAACTCTATGATTTTATAATGCTTTGAGGTAACAACAAAAGTTTTTAAATTCTTCTACATTCAAAGATGTTTACAGTAGAGATAAAAAACACGACTGAAGTCAAGTTCTGCTTAAATGACACCTGTCATTGGATCATGGTTACATTCCACACTGAGAGTAGCTTGCTAATGTAAATGAATATTCAGTCCGAAGGCAAAAAAGAATCTGAGATGAATAGCTGAAAATGTGGGATGACTGAAGACTGCATAAATTCATCAGAATATGCTATGATATGGCAATTAAAAGGCATGCAGTTTTTCAGACTATCAAAGCAAAAGTTGATTATTTACAGTACTCACGGAAGTATTTTGCTAGAATCAGCATCTTCCACTGAAAGTCTGAAAGTTGTTTTGGGGGGGGGGTGTTGTTTGTTTGTGGCTTTTTGCATGATGATCTCTTTATATATTTGCTGAGTTATTTCATAAATTATATTTTCCTTTCAGAATGAAAAACTCAGCATGGACATCTGCAAACTGAGAAGAAAGAACAATGATTTATGCCAAAAGTCTTGAAAAACCGTAAGCTGTAAACACTGGGCTATGTTTGCTTGGACCAGGAAATGATAACAGAGTGGTCAAATATTAACTGCTTTTGCAGCTGCTAGATGTAATAGGAGTAGGGGTGGTTTGAACACTAATAATTCTTAACTTCCAGTGTATGAAGGAGACTACAATCTGTATGACACAAATCTTGGAGTTTGCTTTTTAACCGTGATAGATGGTGTACAGTTTAACATTTTCTTCTCTTAATTTGGATGCCATAAATTTCACTGTTTTCTCTCTCAGTTCAAAATATTACAGATCTTGAGATTATTCTACAGAATTTTTTTTCCTCCATCATGTTTTACCATGAAATGATGGGAATACAACAGACTTCAGTAATAACACCTCTCCACAACATCATGTTTTAATAGTAAGAAGTTGTTGAAGTTTAAAATATAACTTATTGCCACAGAAGTAAATTAACTGTATTGAAGACATCCCACAGGAGCCTGTGATGCCATATGCAATATAGTTCCCAGAACGATTTTCCATGTATCTGTCTGACCTGCTTTCTACTTGTGAAACATTTATCACAGAAGTAATAAAAATGTATTAGTCTATGTGATTTCTAAGCAATAATTTCTAATATTGTATGTACAACGCTACCAATACAGTAAATTCTCCTGCTTTTGACATCTATCTTTGGAATTTATATGAGAACAAAGCATTTTAAGAACTCTATCTACATAATCTCTTACTTCTTTACTATGTAAAAAATCCTGATAAATAATTTTCCTTTCCCAAAGGATGACTCTCTCTACCAAGACCCTAGATTGTCATGCCAAGGCATAGAGGGCAATCAAAACCCCCATCTACAATTTCTAATTACATTGTCAAGCATTGATACACACCATTTTACAACAGCAGATTTCAGCCCTGATGTTTGTATTTTATTCATGTGCATATAGATCAGTTCTACACCCAGTGTTATTTTTCTTGGCATGGAGCTGGCATATAGCTTATTTCTTCCACATTGCTTTGAGTGTATTACATATTTGTCCATTGCCATAATGAGTGAATCAGAACTTGAGCATAGACATGTATCTATTTGAGAACATTAGTTTTTACTGCACAGGCTCTCAGCACTTGGTGATAGACACAAGTTAATCTGCATTTCTTACTCCATGACCTAATTCAGCAGAACACTTAACTAAAGTGCTTGATCTTAAACAAACACTTAAGTCTTCTCCTTTCAGAGATTTTTCTTTTTAAAATTAGTATTCCGTTTCATCAAAATAATTATATTTTCTAAACCCCAACAAATAAGCTAGAAGTTTTTCAGTCTAGGTTTTCTGCTGGAACTCAGCATATGACTTCGTATATAAGATTAATGTCTTCTGTGAAGCTTTGGTGAAACAGTGCAAAGCAGCCATCAGCAAGCCATATCAACTACCACTTTACCACTACCACTAAGAAGAAAATAATCACCTACCTCAGTTTAAAAGGAAAGAAGTCAAAGACACTTTGGCTCAAATAATGAAAGAAATAAATGTCTTATTTTGCTGGGTGGGGCCATAATAACCTAGGACTAATCTAAAAATGTCCAGGGCATAACTCAGTCATCAGATTTTGAGGGTTTTTGGAACCCACTTTCCAATTGAGGACATTTTGTACTACCAAATATTTTTTCTCTTGTATGCAGTAAATAAAACCTGTTTCACCATGAAAAATAGAGAAGAAATTCTGTCTTGAAATTTATCAGGACAGAATTTAGTTTTATTGTAGATATGCTTGTATGCCCAGATAATCACTAAGCACAGCTGTCATTTGTTCTGTGATTTGTTCTGTGATTTGTTCTGTGATTCTGTGACTCAGTATGACACAGAATGGTGATGAGTTTTGTATGTTTTAGAGATGGTCTCTTAAAAGCAGCTACAAAGAGGACAGAGGCTCTCACTTCCTATGGAGCCACATGGAGAAGACAAGGGTCAGCAGATATAAGTTGCATTGAGGGAGGCTTCATTTTGACAAAAGAAAGATTTTTTTTATAGTGATACATTGTTCAATGGAACAAGCTCCCCAGGGACATGGTGAACTCTCCATCACTGGAAGGTTTTTTTCAAAATATGATTGGACAGAATACTCTATATTCCCGGCTCCCTTTCCCATGAAGACCATAAGACCTTTTGAGGGCCCTCCCAGCCTGGGCTGTTCTGTGATTGTGTGGTTAGAATTAAGACAAGCTTGTAAAATGCTAGAGAGCAAGTATCTCTTTCTTTGTATAGCGACTGAGGTTTTATAAATGTAGAACTTGGACAAGCTCTTTCTTATTTCAGTGCTCTCATAAAGAATACCATATACTGGAGGTTTCTAGACACTATTGTATAATTTCACAGAATCACAGAATGAACTAGGTCGGGAAAGACCTTTAAGATCATTGAGTCCAACCTATGACCCAACACCTCCTCATCAACTAAACCACGGTATTGAGTCCACATCCAGTCTTTTTTTAAACGCGTCCAGGGATGGTGATTCCACCACCTCCCTGGGCAGACAGTTCCAGTAGTTCACCACTCTTTCAGTGAAGAATTTTTTTTCTAACATCTAACCTAAATTTCCCTTGGCACAGCTTAAGACTGTGTCCTCTCATTCTGTCAGCTGCTGCCTGGAGAAAGAGACCAACCGCCCCCGACTACAACCACCTTTCAGGTAGAGAGTGATAAGGTTCACCTCTGAGTCTCCTTTTCTCCAGGCTAAACAACCCCAGCTCCCTCAGTCTTTCCTCACAGGGCTTGTGTTCCAAGCCGTTCACCAGTCTTGTTGCCCTCCTCTGGACACGTTCAAGCATCTCAATGTCCTTCCTGAACTGAGGGGCCCAGAACTGGACACAGCACTCAAGGTACAGCCTCTCCAGTGCCAAGTACAGGGGAAGAATGACTTCCCTGGTCCTGCTGGCCACACTATTCCTGATACAGGCCAGGATGCTGTTGGCCCTCTTGGCCAGGCACACTGCTGGCTCATGTTCAGTCGGCTGTCGACCAGTGCCCCTGGTCCCTTTCTGCCTGGGCACTGTCCAGCCACAATGTCCCCAGCTTATAGCATTGCAGGGGGTTATTGTGGCCAAAATGCAGGACTTGGCACTTGCACTTGCTAAACTTCGTGTTGTTGGACTTGGCCCACCTATCCAGCCTTGTCCAGAGTCCTTCTACTCTCCAAGAGATTGACACATGCTCCCCGCTTAGTGTCATCCTCAAATTTACTAATGAAAGACTCAATCCCCTCATCCAGATCAGCAATGAAGCTATTAAACAGGACTGGCCCAGTACTGATCCCTGGGGGACACCACCAGTGACCAGCCACCAACTGGATGCAGCACCTTTCACCACTCTCTGGGCCCGGCCATCCAGCCAGTTCTTAACCCAGTGAAGGGGGCACCTGTCCAAGCTGTGGGCTGCCAGCTTTCCAGGAGAGTGCTGTGGGAGATGGTGTCAAAGGCCTTGCTGAAATCCAGATAGACAACATCCACAGCCTTCCCCGCATCCACCAGATGGGTCACCTGGTCATAAAAGGAGATCAGGTTGGTCAAACACAACCTACCCCTCCTAAACCCATGGTGGCTGGGTCTGATCCCCTGGCCATCCTGTAAGTGCTGCATGATGGCACTCAATATAAACTGCTCAATTACCTTGCTGGGTACTGAGGTCAAACTAACTGGCCTGTAATTCTAGGATCCTCCTTCTGGCCCTTCTTGTGGATGGGAGTCACACTGGCCAGCTTCCAGTCATCTGGAACCTCACCAGTGAGCCAGGACTGTTGGTAAATGATGGAGAGTGGCTTTGCAAGCTCATCTGCCAGCTCCCTCATCACCCTGGGATGGATCCCCTCTGGTCCCATAGATTTATGAACATCCAAGTGGCTCAGCAGTTCTCTGACTGCCTCCTCCTGGATAACAGGGGGGCATTTCTGCTCCCTGCACCATCTACCAGCCCAGGAGGGCAACAACCTATCCTCCTGTTGAAAACTGAGACAAAGAAGCTGTTAAGTACCTGTGCCTTTTCATCATCTGTAGTTACTAAATTCTCTCCCGCATCTAATAGAGTAAGGAGGTTGTCCTTACTCTCCCTTTTGCCATTAATGTATTTATAAAAATATTTTTATTGTCCTTCACAGAAGGTGCCAATTTGAGTTCTAACTGGGCTTTTGCCTCTCTAATTTTTTTTCTACATGCCCTAGCAACCCCCTTAAATACTTCCTGAGAGACCTGACCCTCTCTCCAAAGATGATACACCCTCTTTTTATTCCTTAGTTCCTTGAAAACCTCCTTGCCCATCCAGGCTGGACACTTGCCTTGTCGACTCATCTTTTGGTACACAGGGACAGTCTGTTCCTATGCCCTCAAGATCTCTGTTTTGAAGCATGCCCACCCTTCCTGGACTCCTTTGTTTTTAAGGGCTGCTTCCCAAGGAACTCTCCGAATAAGTCTCCTGAATAGGCCAAAGTCTGCCCTGCGGAAGTCCAGTGTGAAAGTTTTATTGACACCCCTCCTTATTTCACCAAATATTGAAAACTCTATAATTTCATTATCACTATGGCCCAGATGGCCTCCAACCACCACATCTCCTACCAGCCCATCTCTGTTTGCAAACAGCACATCCAGCATAGTCCCTTTTCTGGTGGGCTCACTCACCAGCTGTGACAAGAAGTTGTCCTCCACACGCTCTAAGAGCCTCCTGGACTGCCTCTTCTCTGCTGTGTTGAGTTCCCAGCAGATGTCTGGTATTAAACTCACCTACAAGAACAAGAGCTGGTGATCCTGAAACATCCTCCAGCTGCTTGTAGAATAAGTTGTCCAACCACCTCTTAGTCCTGGTTGGGTGGTTGATAACAGACTCCCAACAGGACGTCGGCCTTGCTGGCCTTCCCCCTGATTTGATGTATATCTGCCACTTGCATAGAAATTTCCCACAACCACAGTATACCATTGATTGTGAACTGTGATCCATAGTACAGAAAGACTATTCTGTAATTAAAAAAGTAGGTACATAACTAGATTTGACACAGTGCTTACTGTGTTATTGTCTGGTCTCTTCATACATGTTCCTATTTATGCACTCCTAATTCATGGTCAAGATGACTCTCTAAATGAGTAAAATAATTATGTGAATACTGATTCTATCTGGTTTTTGAAATACTTCATTTAGTTTCACTGCTGAAATTCAGTAGTTAGAAGCAAAGTCTTTATTGTGTATTTATTTTTATTTGCAGTACAATTAAAGCCCGCTTTCTGTTCTCTCAGGGCCCTCATGGCACTGACAGACCTTACCAGAACTACCCAGCCTGCCGCTGTGCCTCTCCACAGCCTGTGCAATGCCCAGGATCCTATGTCAGCCCCCAGGGCCACCAGCTCCTGTCCCAATGATGCTGTAGCAGAGCAGAGCTGGTCAACAGCCTCTCTCAGCCCTCCCTTACCCAGCCTCTGGGCTGATGTCCCTGCCCACCCTGGTCCCTGCCTGAAGCCCAGGTAGGGGCTGCCTCTGTCTGCTTGCACATGGCTGCCTCTGTGTGCCCAGGGAGCATCTGTTCCTCCCTGCACCCTGATACATTCTCCCTGTTTGGTATGCTTTCTAGTTTGTCCCTGTTAAATACATAAAATATGTCTACCATCATTTAGCTTATACAAATTAATTTTCCGTGGAAAAGAGAGAGATTTTGAGTCAGAGTAATTTAAATGTTCCAAGAGAAGTCTTAGCACAGACTGCCCACAGGTGCTCTGTGCTTGGTGTGCCTTTCCACTGGGGTTACAGCTGCCTGCGGTCACCACAGTTAAGCTGTTATGTTGTTTTGGTTTGGGTTTATTTTTTGTTCCTGCATAGACTCTCATCACAAACAATATTACAGCCTCAAGAAGACAAAGTTCAGTTGCAAAGTTGAGAATGTAACAGTTCTCAGAGAACAATTTTTTTCAGAGAGTATTTGTTTACACAGTACTCAATAAACTCAACCAAAGGAAGATGTACACTCCAGACCACACAGCAAAAAAAAAAAAACGGCAAGAGTTCATTATAAGGCCACAAGCACACATGTGCACATGCTACACCCTTGTTTTTTAAAAGGCTATTAGTAAGCCAAAAGATAAATTATTATTACAAAAATGCATTGTTTAGTTCTGTAATTAAATACCATTTTATTGTGTGCATAAATTTGCACTCTAATCCTTGCCAACCATCCAGGATGACATTCACAGACTTATTTTTTGGGAAGACAAAATTTCTGTCTGCAATAAGCTTTAGTCACATAGGGTTTAGAGAAGGAATCTATCATCTTCTTTGCAAGCAGCGGCAATTTATAACCTTTCAGAAGCAGCCATGATTGTCATATGCTTGGTGGACACTTCTTAAAGACAACTGCTAGACCTGTCTAACTAACTAGCTAATTATCTTTTCAGACTTAATAAATATCTCAATAAAGATTATATTCAAATCTTGGGCCAAGCAAAGCATCTCCTTTTGCATATCTAGGGCCAGTAACTGAGTAAGTTCAGTAAGCTGAATACTGGATATTTGTCCAGTGTTGTCAGATGCTTCTCTCTGCATAAGCCAGGAAAAGATAAGTGGTCAAAATAGAACCCACTGTAAGGAAGATAAAAGAAAACATTAGAGAAGTCAGACAGAGAACAAGTTGAAGAGAAGGAGATTTAGATAGGGATATGCAGACTTTAGAAGAAGGCATCACTCATAGATGCAGAAGAGCTCTTTCTGAGTTTGTAATTTAGGCAGCAGCAGCAGAGGATATAGTCTACAGATGAAGACATGTTTAGAGGCATGCATAAAAAAGGAATGAATAAAACTCAAAACCAGAAACAGTAGGATTAGATGAATGCAAAAGGATGGGTCTTGACAAAAAAGGAACTTGATATTTTTCTGCCCTTTGTATTTACATTTTTCTATCCCATGTAAATACCATGAAACCTGTCAGCAAAAAGAACATTACAGGGTTTTAAAATGCTGTTCCTTGTGCAGAATAACGCAATAATCCCAGGACAACTTAACCTGTTAATTCTAGTTTCAGGTATGGGTTCTGCACCTACTGAGCCAAAGATTGCTGATGGCACAACTTATGTTTCTCCTGATACACTTTTGTTTTGCTTGGGTTTTTGATTCATTCACTAAACAGGTGATCAATTAAATAGAGTTGTGCTCTTAAGCAGGTTATTGCTGATGCAATCTCTCTTTCCCATACCACAGAAGTGGAAACAGGATGAAGAAGCAGTGTGGAGGACTCCTTCTCCAGTCTTGGCCTCCAAACCAGTTGTCCAATCCCAGTCACTGTTCTAACGTCCGCTTTCTTTCCTCTTTTCAGTTCTGCTCTCTGTCAGCACCCAATTCTTTTTTCATAAATTCCGTTAAGTCATGACAGAGCCCTTCTTGGGTCTCCTCGAGAGCCTCCCCTCAAGATGATAAAGGATAATTCCAAAACAAAGGCCAGTTTTGTATTGACTACTAAGTCGTTAATGCACAGTGTTGATGACAAAAAGAACTATCAGAAGTTTTTTAGTGTCCAGTGCAATTTTTTGGTCTTATTCACAAAACCAAGATAATTTTGTTAAAAAAAATAAGTACTGCATCTGAGGTAATAGAAAATACCATTCTGCAGTATGTAAGCTTTAAAAAGTTATCAAGGTACTCTCAAATTAACTCTATGGCATGCTTAGCTGTATGTAGATCTGACAATGGTGGAAATTTTTTTTTTACTATCTTAGTATGATGATACAGCCATTCTCCCTTATTTTGCATGCCATTAAGTGACACCAAATTTTCAGTACTCATAAGCATGATTCTTAGTATCAAAAGAGGACATATTCCTTATTCATATGTTTATTAAAGAATTTAATACAAGAAAGTTAAGTCTTTAATGAATCAGTTCATACATCCTGAAATCATGGCATATTAAGACTAAAAACCATAGAATAGACAAGACCAGCCCTCAGGAATCTCTGAACCAGGAGACTAGGGCAAAGGAATGTTGGAAGGAAGACTTTCCCTTGGTCAAGGGTTATTAGATTGGAGAGCCCCTAGGCAAACCTGACATCAAGCCATCCATGGGTCCTGACAGGATGCATCTATGAATGCTGAGAGAGCTGGTGAACACCATAGCTGGGCCACTCACAGTCATCTTTGAAAGGTCATGAAGGATCAGGAGAGGTGCCTGAGGACTGGAAAAAAGCAAATGTCACCCCAGTCTTCACAAAGGGCAAGAAGGAGGACTCAGGGGCCTACCAGCCGACTGAGCCTCACCTCTTGGAGTCCCTGGAAAGGTGGTGGAGCACCTCATTCTGGAGGCCATCTCTATCCACATGGATGACAAGAAGGAGATCAGGAGCAGTCAGCATGGATTCAGCAAAGGGACACCATGTGTGGCCAATCCGATTGCTTTCCACAGTGAAACAACTACCTGGATAGATGGATGAGGGTGATGGAGAGCAGTGAATATTGTTCTACCTGGACTTCAGCAAGGCTTTCAACACTGTCTCCCACAAAAACCTCACAGGCAAACTCAGGAAGTGTGGCCTGGATGAGGGGACAGTGAGGTGGATGGAGAACTGTCTGAATGGCAGATTCCAGAAGGTTGTTATCAGTGGCACAGCTCTGGTTGGAGGCCTGTCACAAGTGGTGTTCCCCAAGAATCAGTACTGGGCCTGCTATTATTTAACTTCTCCATCAGTGACTTGGACAAAGGGGCAGATGCATCTCTTTTACAGGGAGAGGCTTGTCTATAAAAATCTGAATGGGGATGTCAGTGGATCCAGGCTCTGCTCAGTGGTGCCGAGCAATAGCACAAGAGGCAATGAGCACAAACTGATGCACATGAAGTTCCACCTGAACATGAGGAAGAGATTCTTTACTGTGCAGGTGACTGAGAACTGGGAGAGATTGCCAGAGACATTGTGGAGTCCCCCTCACTGGAGATATTCAAGAACAATCTGGACGTGATCCTGTGCAATGCGCTCTGAGAAGATCCTGCTTGAGCATGTATGTTGGACCACTGTGGTCCCTTCTAACCTGACCAACTCTGTGATGCCGAAGCTTTTCTTCTCCTAGATGACTAGATCAATTTTTCTGCGTTTCCTCCTACGAGAGTTGCTCTAGTTCCATCATGATCTTAGGAGTGCTTCACTGGGCCCCTCCTGTATTTGTATAGGTGTCTTTCACCGCAGAGCCCAGAATTTGACACAACACTTGAGGTGTGATCTCACCAGTGCTTAGTAGATGGGAAGGATCACCTCCCTCAAAGTGCTGGCAACACTCCTCCTAAGGCAGCTGAGGATACTATTTGCCTTCTTGCATGCAGGGGAAAACTGTGTGAATACAAATTCATTGTCTTGAATAAGAACATTCTAGAGCATTCAAAATCCTGAAGATGATGATTTTCATTGTTTTGAGAGAACCTCAGTCTGTTTAATTTCTGTGAATCCCCTTTTCAGTAAAACTGAACATCATACAGGCATTAGTCTGTATTAGTATTGTAAGATACTAGTACATATAGTCTCTTGACACACCTATTAGAGCAGGATGTTTATAAAATGTAAACTAAAGACATCACACAGTAAGGACTGATTTTTGAAGCATTTTGGTGCTGGACAACCACTGAAATCCTTGAAAAACACATGCCAGAAGACCTTTAAAAACTAAGCTGTAAATTAGTTGCCTTAAAGTCACTTAAAGTCACCAGTAAAATGGAATATAAATTTCAAACATTGTAAAACTGTTTTGCAACAGAACAAGCTTAGCCTCATTCTCATAGGAGACAAAACAATTCTTCTCTTCTTCTGTAACCCACCTGCTGATAATTGCTCACAATAATCTTCCAACATGTCATAACATTGAGAAATGAAAAACTGACCTAACATAAGATATGCAAGCAAAACGTAATTATACACATTTCTAATGGCTTAAAAAAAGTTTGAGAAACAGTTCATGAAGTATTGGTTACCTTAATACCTGAAGTATTCATGAAGGTAGAAATGCAATGTGTTCTTCATAAAAACACTCAAGAAGATGAAGATGAGTAAATTGTAGAGACAATAAATTACTAATCTGCTGTTCTCTAACAGTTTTAAGACATTTGGTGATCAAGGTTCTTTTTTTCACAGTTCCAGTTTTATGACAGAATCATAATTAATGCAGTATTATCACCTTTTTTATACTCTATACTGTATTTCTGTCCTTCATAGGCTTCCCCAGGCCTAACAAAAGAATGCTTTGAAATAGAAATACATAGCTGATTTCTTTTCTGGCTTACTGTTCTACCCCAAGAAACTTTTTACCTCTCAAAAGTGTAACTGCCTTAATTTTACTGTAGTTCAACAGCAACTGTTATACACTTGTAATTGAAAAATTCAGAGAGACATCAGTTGATATACCAGACATTTATTCTCAAGAATAAATCGCACCTTTTTTTCAAAAATAGAGTTTATTTGGGACAAAGCAGATAAATTTAGAAAAGTGCAAAAGTATTCAGAAGAAAATGAAGTTCTCTTCCTACCTATTAGTATAGCAACTCCAACACAAATTCCTTTCTTGTAGTAGTGGTTGAAAACTGCTCCAATTAAACAGTAGATTTGAAAAGCAAAACTGTACTGTACAATCTGAGAAGTCATGACAAAAATCTAGAGAGGAAGAGAGAATCTAGAAAAAAAAAATCCAGAGAGTCTAGACAAAAATCTAGAGTAACCTGTACCTTGTTCAGATTTCACACTGGAAAGTCAAACAAACATTAGTTAATATTTAGATATGGATAATAGAAATGAAAATAGTAAAAACAATGAGAACAGACAAATGAAAACTAGTATTTTCATGTTATTTAGGTTTGACATAGTAATCTTGAATAAAAAAGTATAAAATATATTAAAATGATCTGAATTTTCTGATATACAGAAGAGAAGTGCTGAAAACTAAGAGCTCTTCTATTCTTTCTAAGATAAATTTCCACGCCACTTCAGTATCTGTCATAATGGCTGCCATTCTATTTCCAGCAGTTACCTGAGTAACGATGCCCGAGTTTTATACCTTAACTGTGTGCTGGAAAGAAATATGTTATTTTGTGTATTACTGCATAGAAATGAGACAACTATACACCATTGGTCAACTCTTCCCATTTTTCAGGCAGGGAATATCCTACCTCACAGATGAATGACACTAAACAGCATTACATTTCTCTCCATCTCTGACTTCACTTTTTAAAACTAGAGCAGAACAGCTGCTCATCCAGCAATACAGGAGGAATGTGAATGTCTCACTGCTTTGTTTTTTTCTTAACCATTAGGATGTAGAGGAAACTCGTCTATCTTGCGTTTACGAAGAGTGAAATATATATGATCTAAAAGGGGAGAATTCCATCTACCTACCATTAACTCATAAATTGTAAAGGCCGGTAAAAAAGAAAAGATAATACAAAATTTAAAAGTAAACAAAAGGAAACATTCTAAATGCTGCTTCTTTACTTCTGGCAGCTAAAGAGATAATGATAAATACAAATAAATACACAGTTATCTGTTTTGAAATGTGACTAGGACAGAATTCTCACTGCCACATTTATCACAGAGAAAACCTTGTATTTACAAGAACAGTTGAAATGCTGGGTACAATAGGATTTCTGACCGTTTTTAGCAAAAGTCTTTTCTGACTAGCTGGAATTGTTGGTCACCTTCAGGGAAGAATGAAGCAAATAATATTGCCTGAGCAAAGACAATTTGTCTGTCAAAAGGCTTTTCCTTCTACAGTCATCAAGACTGCAGGGCATATTTTTAATGTCAGTGCTCAGTTCACTCTGTGCTTGGAATAGAGAGTTCTTCAGATGTTTTGTCCTGAACCAGAAAACAAATACGCAAAAATAATCTGTCCATGATACATGATGCATGTTCAATGTCTGGCAAAGAAGAAGCTAGATAGAAGTTTTGATACACATGCAGTGAGCTGGTGTGGAGAACTAAGTTTATGCAAGTGTGAAATGAGAAAACTTGAGAGGACATGATGGAGGAAGAGATACTTTTTATATAGATGTTAGGTTTACTCCTATTTCTGATCAAAACATGGTTTTGAACGTATTTTATCATCTTCTGGTGAGAGCTACTCCAGTTCATGCCAGAAGAGGGGGGTCTTCTCTTTCACCACAACTACCTGGGCATAGTAACTGTTTGTCTTGGGTTGGACTACCCTTGTTTTCACAGTTTGTCCAGACTGAACCTTTTTTTTTTTTAAAAAAAAAAAAAAAAGGACTTACCATTCCAGATGTGACTTACAAATAAAAGCACCTTCACTAAGTCCATGTGTTTTTACATGTGCACAGTATGTTTTTTCATAACAACCCTGAAAAGGCAGTACCAGCCTGAAATTCCTTTAAAATTACCCTGCGTTAGACCTGATGTTCTGATTATGACAGAGAGGTAAGAGGAATTTGGAACACAAGAAGCTAAGGTCGTTTTGATAGTGAGATAATAGGTTTCAAGGCTATCTTATTAGAATTTATACTTAATTTTAGTTTTTTTAAATGTTACACAACTAACACCATCTTTGCCATAATCCTCTTACAAATATGCTGTGTGGCAGTCTGAGGAATGTCTGAGTTTTTCTGTCTGGACTTTAGAGGGAAACAGGCTTTTGGGAAGCATTTCTGAGTGAAAAGGAAGATGCATACCTTTTACATTTTTTCTCAGCCTGTAGCACGGAAAGATATCTAGAGATACAATGAAAAGGAGTGACAGAATTAATGGAAAGCAGGAAGATACAATATAATTAATGCAGCATTCTTTATAATAATCCTAAAGAGGAGGAAAAGAGCTATCTGAAGTGTCTGATTTTAAGAGCTATTCAAATACTATAGCAGAGGTTCTTATCAGATGGCCTCACAAAGACAGTGCCATTAGCAGGTTTGTTGAGAAACAGTTGTCTGAATTGCCATATTCAGCTCAGATCCATGACCTGAATAGACCATGTTACCACAATCAGAAGCATGTCAACTTCTTCTGAAGCCAGATAAAAAGAATGGTTTGACTATTTCTGCCATTACATTATTCAAATAAAGCCTGAAACTCTATAGGAGCTTAAAAATACACAACCATCTTTATAAAACTTGCTATAGCCTGGGTAGAATCTAGCTGGGTAGAATGGTAAATGGCCACCACCACTGCTAATGTAGAAGGTCCTTGGAGACATAATTAAAAGTCTAAAGAGGAAACTGTCACACTGTTGGAAAGAAAGAAAAAAAGAAAGCCCACTAGGGGACAGAGATCAAATAGAACACTATTTTACTCCGTTCCATTAAATATAACAATTAAAACCCAGTATTTTTGTTCCTACAGAAAAGCAATTCTGAACCAGTTTTGCATGTACAATGAACATTATACTAATAGAACACCTTTCAGATGGGTCTGCCAAAACAGTTCACAGGTATTAGTTGTGGAGATCAGTTAATAAGCTTGAGCCAAAAGGATCTACTGTGGTTTGAGCTCTGATCTAAAACCTGAAGTATATTTTACATCTTATCCCTTCATGGACAACACTCAGTTTTATCTTCGAGGAGTGTAGCAGCCTCAAAGAGAGAGAGAGATACAGAAGCTTCAAATAAATTTGAGTTGTCAGGCCACAGGTCAGCAGTCTAAGACCTCAGGAGGTGAACTGCAGGCACACAGTCAACAGACCTAGAAAGTGGATGTTCTGTATTGCACTATCGTTTTGCAAGTCAAAACGTATTCTTGCAAGAACAGTAAAACAAAGTGTTGCCTATACCATTCTTTAAGCAATGTTGTGTGTGAGGCCAAAGCATGAGTAAGAATGCTGCTTTTAGCATTTTGCACAAGCTGGAGCTTATATAGGGGTATATCTCAAAGCAGTCTACATCAGTACCTATACAGCTAAAGCATACAACACTCTCTAGGCTTAACAGCAGACAGTTCAGGCTACAGACTATGAATATTTCTAAGCTACAAAGCAAGGCTATTACTGTCAGAGTGTCCCTAATGGAAGCAAAAATCCTAAAGAGATAACTAAAATATTTCTAAAGTAACTAGTCAAAAGAAACCCGCAAGGTCTTGACATGAGGTCAGAATGTGACATTTATATTTTTTCTATTTTCAGTACAGAATGGGTAAAAACTAATACATAGTATCAATCAAGTGAGGAATGAATACTAAAGTAGCTTAAAAAAGACATCTAGTTAACCTAATTTCAAGTGTTTTAAAAAACAGAACTAGAAATAAATGCCAGGGATGTGTCAAATAGAAAGAAATGGAAAAAAATGTGGCATCTTTGACAACTTGTGTGGCAGCACAGAAACATGAACATAATGAAATATGGGGAGATCTCAGTAAAGTCTGTACACAAATCCTTTGGCAGCAAACTATCCAAATAAGATTAAAAAAAAAAAAGGATGAAAACTAATGTTTTGAGATAGAAAGGTTACACAGATAGATAATAAATTTCATTTACTCTGGTTAGTGAATTAATGCACTTAAAATTCCCTTAGGAACCTCATTGAGAAGAACCTTGCCTAACAATTTATGCTCAAGAAAATAAAGATAAGACTGAAGGTTAGGCATAGAATATTCCACAGAATTGTCAAATATTGTTAACGCCTCTGAAAAAAAATTAAGCCTTGTAATGTTTATTACGCACAAAATAATGTTTCTGTAAGTATATAAAAAACATGTGATATTAGAGAACACATAAAGCATCAGAAAAAATCTGTTGGGAAAATTCTGATCCTAGCAACTTCTTCAGGAGGAGAATTTCTCCCACAGAGAAAATTAAATGAGGGGGTGGCACCATAAAGAAAAGATCCAATACTAGTTAAGTGAACTGAAACAAATGAATTAGAAAACACCAAATAAACACTTATAACTAGTATGGGAAATAAACATTCCTCCCAGAAACCTGCCATGTATGTTGGCAAAAACTGAGAAGATAAAATGATTTTTGATAGAGATTGAATTATATCTGAGTAAGCAATGCTGCAAGTATCATTATTCATTAGAATCTACTGCTAATCAATTTTTCTTTAATACAACATAACATTTCACTTTTTTCCATTTAAAGCAATGGTAAAGAAAAAACAATCATATATGCAGAAGTTTCTTTTAGAACAAGCTAGAATATTTATCTGAAACTTCAGTCAAGCTATGGAGAAGAGAGAACAGAAGGTAACACCCCTTTTCAGAGTGTCACTATAAACATGGAATAAGTTCTGGAAAGTGGTTTATTCTAAAAAACATGTGCCAGCATCCAAGGAGATTATCAGTTTTGGCAGGCAAACTGAAAGGAATAGGAATCTTGTTTTAAAATGAATAAATTTCATGGTTCATTTACTCTTTAGAAAAAAGGAGAGGGACACTAAGAACAGGAACTTCCAGAACTTTGTAGAGCTTGATAAAGCAAGAGGTATGAGGAATCTATAGTGAGAAAAAAGGAAAGGGACATTAAGAACAGGACCATCCAGAACTATGTAGTGCTTGATAAACAAAGAAGTATGAGGAACCCAGTGTTCAATATAAAATAATTATGCATCTCTTTTGAAATTATTTTTATCATAAATGAACTGGGTTCAGAATAAGAGAAGTTTCAAAAATAACAGTGTTGATATTGCTTTAAAACATTTTCCATAGCAATTCCATAGCTAGAAATATGTTGTGGGTTTTTTAATTCCTTGATCTAAAAAATCTAAGGTTTTAAAACCTCAGCCTTCTGCAATATGCATACTATCTGGATTTTTTAGGCTTAATACTGCTGTGGTCATAAAGACTTATTAAAATAGATTTTCCACATTTAGATCATACTTTGTCTGTAGCATTTAGTCAAACAATCATTTTGGCCCATTTGGCCCTACAGTTGTATTATATGATTTATGAAGCATTATAGACAAACACACAATTTTAAACGTATATGAATGTCAGGTTTATGTCTTCACCTTGACAAACACCATGAACCACATTGTATTGCTGTTTTCTTTTAAACACCTAAACCTGGGAGCCAAACTACCTGGAATGAACCCAGGACAGCAGAGACTGAAATACACTGAAAACTGGAAACCTGATGAAAAGTCATTCTGAATTTTAAACTACACCTGTAGACTCCAACCTTTTTTTGATCACACACCCCTATATAATTTATAGATTATATACATGCACTACTATATTAATATATTATGTATAAAATATTTTAAAATCAGAATTTAAAAAAGGATTATATAAAGACAAATTAAGTACTTTATTTTTATTTATTAATGGTACGAGGTGTACTTTTTTCCCAGTATATTATCTTGTGCCCACACCACTTCAGAGGCCACTAGACTAGACTGCTGAGGAGTGACAAATTTTTTATAGGACTGATTGCTTTCGCTTCATCTGAATGGGGTGTACTGTAAGTTACACCTTCATCTCAGCAACATCTTCTCCCTTATTTTTCTTCTCCAGTCTTAACTATGTAGCAGTTTACAGAGCTGTTACAAACAGACTGTATCTATTGCCTCTGCAGCTCATACTGTCCCCAGTGCTGGCAATTAGCAATCATAGTCTTAATTAGCTTGACCCACCTGGCTATTTTGCTACTAATAAATCAATTAATTCAAATCACATAGAGGAACTTCTGTGTAGTACCATAGCCTAATCACTACTGGTCATCCTTGTATATGACTGTTTTGTGTGCTAGAAAAACTTAGCATCCAGGCTGAATTTGTATTCTCCACTGATAGGCAGCCTGTCGAGCAAGTACAGAGTGTGGTTAGTATTCTTAATGTATGTAGGGATTTGCCAAAAGCCTCAGCAGAGTGCAAAGGAGAAACTTGGGATGTAAGCTATAAACACTTTAGCACTCTGAACTGGATGGTCTTTACTTCTCCCTGAATGGTGTGGGTACTGCTCATTTGGGGTCTCAGTTTACTCAGGAGCCTCTGTTACTCCTCCATTTGCTGGTTTTTGATATGAGAAAGAGAAGCTTCTAAAACCAGGATATCTTTGTCATTGGGATCTCTGAGGAATTTCTTTTTTTTTTTTTTTTTTTTTTGAGAAATATCTGCTCCCTTGGGGGCTATTAAGCTGCATGGTCTTGTACTTATATCCAAAGATGTCATCTTTCTGGAAAGCAATTGCCTGACTCTTTCTTTATTCACCTTTCTTAGCCAGTATCAAGAGGAAACAGTCACAAAATCCACTGTAACTAAAGATATTTTACTGTCTGGCCTTTTTTTTTTAAGCACACCTATATGTTTTTGGGAGTTGGCCTCATGTCAGTCATTCAGAGTTCTGACAAACACACTTTTTCAGTCATCATCATTGTTTTCCTTGTCTTCTCCTCTCACATAAGGAGCCTGAATGTCACTTTGCCCATGAGTTCAGTGAGATTTTCACTGAACTCACTTTTCCTCACCAAAAAAGAAGAATCTCCTCTTCTAGACTGACCTACCTTTACTTCTGGAATCAAAAATTATTGTAATATTGCTGGAAAGTGTGGAAAGACATGCAGGATACAGCGACTACAGAATAGTTCAGCTGTTGGTCACAGCTACAGATGTTCACAGTGAGAAATTTTCACCACTCCCCGAAAACCTTGAGCAAACACCCAAGAAAAATCCTTGCTTCCATTTTCTTACTACATATTCGGACTAGTTACTAACCAGCTTGAAGGTATACAGGAAAACAGTATGTTCAGGGAAGGGGGGAAGAATGCGGACACAAAGATTAACCAGGAGGTCAGAGGCTTATCAAAACTAGGCCTTTTAGCCAAGGACATACCAGTCCACAGGAATTTGACTTCATGAGGAGTAGAATCAGCACTATTTTGAGTAGCAAAAGCCTGATAGTTTATGTCCTTGTAGCTTTGTTTCTTATAATGCTGCACAATTGACAGGTTTCTAACAAGTGAATAACCTCATCAATTAGCATAATACTTTCCAACTTCAGAAGAGATGGAATGACCTTTTATAAAATAAGGAATACTTTCAACTCATGCCTACAGAACAAATTCCATAGGCTTCTATACCTATCTTCTAGGGTTCCCTCTCAAGTTGAATACTTTCAACTCATGCCTACATAGGCAGTAATAAAGAATACAGAACAAATTCCATAGGCTTCTATACCTATCTTCTAGGGTTTCCTCTCAAGTTGAGTACTCTCTGACTCAGTTGATTTCTGCAAGCCTGAGCTTTTTCTTCTCTGGTGCCCTCTGCATTACTTCTTATTTGTGTTTGTGGCAGCTCTTTGGTCTCTTCATACTATTTTTCACTCTGAGATTTAGTGAGTACATAACTTCTGTGAAAATGGCTTCTTTGAAACACAGATTAAAATTTCTAGGACTTCTAGCAGGCTAAATGTTTCACCATGTGTATTTTCCTCCAAGTATTTTCCATAATCAGTGACCATACAACTAATCCTAACATAATCTTTTTTTCTGCTAGTATCAGTCTCTCAGCAGTTAACTAAATGCCTCTCTCTTCTCTGTGTCACCTGTCCATCCATGCCACGTGACAGTAGTTGCCTCATTCCTGATGGACCCCTCTTCTCTTCTTCGTCCCCTTTGAAATTTATCATGTTCAGATTTGCTGGTTTCTATTGGTCCTTCTCTAACCACTTGTAGTCTACTGCCTTGCAGATTTTCCCCTAAGGTTGAACACCTTTATACCCAAATTCTTCATCCACCTTGAAGGAAGGAAGGAAGGAAGGAAGGAAGGAAGGAAGTCCAGTAATTATGCAGAAGGTTGTTAGAAAACTTTCTATTGCTGCAAAGTCTTTTGATCACTGGTCATATTCTGAAGTAATATAAAGTAAATGGACCTAGAGTAGATAGTAAATTGATCAGGAACCTTTTTTGCTTCCAAATGTTAGAAAGGCAAATGATTTGCTAGTTCGATTTAAATGGGGTTTGTTTTGAGCATTCTTTTTAGGGAAGGAAGAAAAGCATCCACACAGAAAATTAAAAACTATCTTGGACATCATGACAATTACCATAGCAGTTTATTTTACTACATGATGCAACTCGTAGCATTGTGTACGCTAGTTTGTCAGTGCAAAATAATTTGATTGCTTTTGCCTAGTATCTATGTTGTATTTAGTATACTTTTCGATTGTGTTAAAATCTTAAGGGAAATATTTCTTCAACATACAGAACTAAGTGCAAATGCAATTTAAAAGCATTGAAGATTGGCTTGGAAGAAAACGGAAAAAAGATGTTTGAGGGCAAGCAAATGAGATTACAGTGAAAAACAGGGCATACTGTAAAAAAGCCTCTGTAGAAGATTTGAAAGACAGTTGAATAAATGTCTCAAATTGGGAAAGAAAATGTGTAAATTGCATTGTGGAAAAGGATTAAGTTACTATAGTAGAAATACAGTGATCAGATACTACATTTTAGTTAGAAAAATTACATGAGAAGTAAAGGTAGTAAGAAGCAACAGAGACTGTGTGTCCTCCTCTGTTGTCTATTCCTGTTTACTACCCCTGCAAGCTCTTATACTTCCTTATATGCTCTACAGGTTCCATTTCTTTTCCTTTATCTCCAGCATGATTAGTTTGTCTTGCATCTTAATCTCCATTTGCCTGCTTTTGTCACAAGACATTAAATGGATTCTGTACACTGAGCTTTTTCCTTACTCTTCTCACTTTTGCATCCCAGCAGTGCCTTTGCTGTGTAATTTGCTATTGTGCTCTTCCTAACAGCAGAAGTGTGTACATTGGAGTGTTTTGTAATATTTCCGTAACTTTATAAAACTTCATCCTCCTGTATGTTTATGGGAGATATAACAAACATAGGAAATGCACCTCATATTTGAAGCAGAAATCAGTAAGATTTGCACAGAATTCCACAATCTCAAGAAAGCTTGATACCCTGTTCAGATGAATTTCTTTTATTTTTGTCAAAAGCAGCTATATTCCAGTGGAGTATTTGTAATGATCACTGTCTTAATCTCATAACTGTAGCTGAGCATACATGTCTCTACTCCTGTAAGTTGGAAACTTGTAATATCCATTGGAACTGAACTGCAAAGAGCTACATTGGCTTAGGTCACACAAAAAAAAGTAGGAAAACAAAAATGAAACTAATTTTCTCAGGAATCCCTGGGGGTGCCCCAAGAGACATTCATCCCCTAGAGTAACTGCTTCTAGTATTTGCAGATTTAGTATGTACCTCTCAGAGAAAATAAAGTACTTTTCAGTATGTAAAAATAAGTGCCATCTTGAGAAGTATTTTTGTTGATACAAGGAATTTACACTGTATGTTAACTTCATGGTATTTTTGATCCAGAAGATATGCTTGCTACTAATAAAAGGCATTCCAAAGTAAGAAGTATATTTACTAATGTTATCTATGTTATCCAAATTATTTTATGTGGAAAATGAATGTAGTAATTTATATACTTCCATGTTTCTTTTCTTTCATCTAAATACTACATCTTCTTCCTTATTTCTAATTTATGGAAGAAATTGTATCTCAGAATAGAAGGGAGGAGAGTGAAAGATATGTGGCTTATGGATTAAAAGAGAAGTTGTACTCAACATTATTAGTCTTTGGAGATTATACCATCTAACACAGCAAAAGAAGTGGAGGGAGTTTGAGAATCTATGGTGACTGGAAAAGCAGAAGCCAAGGAAAACATGAGGAAATGACCCAACTAGAACAAGGAGAGGAAGTTCATAGTTAAGTAAGTCACTTGGAAGCACTAGATCAGTATTGAAGGCAAAATACATTGTGACAAGAAATTCTGAGCATACTCACCAAAGAAAGTTTAGATTAGGATGAAACTGAGTGCCTTAGTCTCTAGTAAGATGTCTAGAAGGACAGCTGTCAGTTTTACCAAATGAGAGTTGGATGATTGGTGTACACAGGTGTTCCTTAAACTGTTTGCTTAAATATCAATATACTTTTTGTATACTTTTGATTGCTGATCAACCACCTTTTGTGGCTGGTCTACTAAGAGTAATGAAAATGGCATTATTAAACAATATCAACATCAACTTCCGTGAAGTGCTTGAAAAGTAAACTACTTTCTGAGATGGACAACTCGTTCGTTCTAAGAGAAGTGAAAGCAGGTACTTTTTTTCACTTTTCAACAAAATACTGAATATTATCAACTTCCACTTTTTTGACCTTCTATGAATGCTATTTAGGGAAACTAGAGACAAAATTTATTTTAATATACCGCAAAAACTAAGATAGTCAAAATATGTAGCAAATGTCTGCAATTAAGTATAGACATTGACTTGGTCTGAATTTCATTGTGGTGTCTTATGCTACAGAACCCTATGTTTGTGGAAATCAAAAGAAAATATACCTATTTGTCTTAAGTAACAATAACAACAACAGTAACATTGTTTCCAATCTTGCTGTTTATCTCAAATATACTACATTACCTAAACAGCAGGCAGATAATAAATGGACATTCTCTACCCTCATTGAAGGCTTGTTTTTGAAGCACACACCCAAGCTTTTACCCAAAAGAGAAAAAAAGGAAAGAAAGTCCTAATCTAGGGTGTCCAAAATAAACTATTCAGGATCAGTAATAGCAGCTGTATGTCTCTTTAATCATAAATATTTTCCTTCCTAGCTCTCAGCATGGAAAACTGACTGCCAGTAGAACTGATTTAATGACAAATGATTGAGGGAAGTTCTCAAGATACATGAACACCACCACAAATTACGAAGCAGAGATGAAGTATGCCCATTCCTGGTTATGCCCTGGTGCCTGAGTTCTGCATTAAAATACAAGGTGAATTTACTTAATACTCTTGACTTACCTAACAGATTTGTTTTACAGCTCCAAGGTTCCCTTTGTACAATTTGTTTGTGTACCTTGCATGGCTTGAAAGCATTTATTCTTGCGCCTCTCTACTAACAAAGAATATTATAACCAATTTTATATGCTAAGCAATTTTTAAAACCCGAATTCAGATACCTAGTACTGTTCATGTAGGACAAATTAATTTCATCTAATATACCTCAAAGCTTTACAGCTTTGCAAGCGCATGTATCTTTGGGCAGACTTTACCCAAAAGGTGTCTGATTCTGCTGTTTGACTTTTGTTCTTGTACATAAATACATTTCTGCAAACAAATACTTTTCTATTCTGAACAGACAGTCCCTTAAGTTTCTCAAATTTCTAATTGTCTGTGATATGAAATGCCTTTATCACACTGGCTAGATCTCTAATTTCATACTGTAATCACAATTAGTGTCTTGAAAGGTTTACAAGAAAACAAAACAATCATCCTGCCCTCAGTCCTACAATTATTGCTTCCTGAGGATACCATGATTTAAAAAATCCCCAGTCTGGATATGACTTCAGTATCACATGTTATTTCTGGGCCAGCCAAATACCTTTACTGTGGTTAGTGGTCTGCAAGACAGTGCAAAAGACTTCAATTTGATTCCCTGTTTTTACTTACTTGACCAAACAGACAGCTATGTTTATGCCTATATAAGAGTTTTCATTGAAGACTCTCTGAAGATGCACAGCAAGAAAATGCAGAGCTGTTGTGGTTGCTGTTCTTAGGGAGATTTTACAAGAAGGAAGAGATGCATGAAATACCAAGAAATCTGAGATAAATTTTTCAAATTTGAGAATATGTAATTCTGGGAGATCTCGTTTTTACTAATGTTAAGTGTTTCTACTAATGTTAAGTGAATCTACAGCTTTGTGTCAAGCCAAAGAGACCTTAGCATCCTCAAAAATTTTTATCTTAGATAGGTCTTACAAGGTAGTTTTCAGAGAAGCCTTCAACAAGTCTTCGCTGGTTTATCAATGGTATCTCCAGCGTGCTCTGTTGGCAAGGCTGTAGTCAAACCTGAATTAATATGATTTTTATGGTAGAAGCTAATTCTGCACAGAAGTACCAGACTACCTACAACGGGATTCAAGAGTCATGTAAAAGCATTTATTAGTTTGGTTTCTGTCCTCTTTGAAAACATCTGTACTGTTTCTGTAACTGAGCTGACAATCTTTGTATCAGCAGAGTCACAATTACTTGGCTCAGCTGTCTTGATAGACATGGCATGGATCAGAGGATTTCGACAATTATAAAGTTGACCATAATTTTAGTAATGACTTTGGTGACAAAGCATATATTATATAACCTTGATAAACTGAAAGAATCTAAGAAAGGTTTGTTTCAAAGGTGCTGGCAAAGAACAACAGAATAAGGTAAAAATAATTAAAAAGAAAGACCAGCATCTTGGACATTGTTGTCACAGTACTACAGATAGAGTAGTTAGATCAAATTAGAGTGGAACTTAAACTGAATAGATCAGTATGGTATTAAAAGGCAAATACTATTTTGAGCTGCATTACCAAAACTATTGTATATCAACTACAATAGGTAATTGCTCTATTGCCTATGGATCTCATGAAGCGTCAGCTAGAGCACTATTTGCAAATCAGACTAGTGAACTTGCTGGTATTTATGGTAAATTCAGTAGTACTCAGGGAAAGGTAACAGGAGTGCTCATAATTTGCAGAAATACAACATGTGAGAAATGCTTGAAGGAAAAGGCATTGTTGGGCCTATGGAGAAGGTGGAAGACTGAAAAAAAAAAAAAAAAAAAGAGAAAAATCTTCCAGTGTTCAAAAGTCTGCTGTGAAGTCTGCCTAGGAGTGGACAAGAAGGAATCAGCTTATTTATAAGAAAAAGTATTTTGTTTAGCTATTAGGAAAATCTAACATTAAAAGCAGTGAAGTACTGGAGTAGGCCATTTATGTAGAGTATAGAGGGATTTTTTTAGGAAATTTTGAAACAACTTGTCATAGAGATGTTCTATACATAATAATCTTGTCTCAAAAGAGATTATAGGTCCTGAGATTTGTTCCAGATCCAAAACTCTGCAATTACATGAATTCAAGGTGACATATAGACTGCACAGATCCAGTTTAAAGTGAAGTAACAAATCTCTGTTTGTCATACACAGTAGCGATGTTGGGTGGTTTGTGTCTCCTGCTCACCATCACAATAACTGCTTTTCATCTACAAGGCATGATACCGGTAACCTATAGCTATTTTGTATTAATGAATTAACTTTTCCTGGTATAAGTGAATAAATTTAGAGCCTACATTATTGGCCTAGCCTTTGTGGTAATACAAAAAAATATTTTAAAGGCTGCAGGTTAGATTGTTTTGAATAAGACAAACAAGAGAAATAAGTATTTTAAGAGCCAGAAGTAGCTCATTATGTATTTGTTTTGACGGCCCTTTGTTGCCAAATGAGACTCTGAGCTAGTTGCACTCCTGATGGATAGTATTTTCCTCTGGAGTCTGGAAAAATGTATCCAATGTTATGCTTCTACACAGATTTCCTGATTACATGCCTCCTAAAACTATACATGGAGGACCAGATGTCTATGTCTTTCCTCTGCAAAGGAATGAGCACTCCAATTAAATGGGGCACTCCAATTAAAGATCATACTTCCTTTCAAATACAGTATTTATTTTAGCTCTAATTTTAAAGCAATTGTTTCAATTCTATCAACATCTCTTACAAAGCACTAAGCAATGCTTTTGTGTATGTGTGTGTTTGTGGCTGGTCTGTAAAAGGAATAAAGTCACAAAAGCTGAAGAAGTTACTAGGACGTATTTTTGTCTTTTAAGAGAAATATGTGAATTGAGTTAGAAAAGCCTAGACTATGCAGTTTCCTTTTAAAAATGTGATTTGGACTGCATTTCAACCATTCTTTAAACTTTTAGGGAGAAGGAAAAAAAAGGAGAAAGAGAAGAAAACATATTGAAACCCTGACCTATCCTACATTACTAAAGACTGAAAACAGGAAATAGCAACAATGTAGCAACAATATTATGGGAGGTACTGACAATAAAGCTTGGATTCACGTACTTTAGCAATGTAGACCACCAAAACCCGTAAGACTGTGTCTGCTATGCTATCTGAGGACTCAATTAATTCTGTGATTAGGAGTAGCAAACCTGGTATTTTAAGTTTAACTGTTTTACTTGCTGGACATGTCACTGACCGTAAGATGCCACAGAACTGCTAACTTTGCAAGAGTTGTTGTCATAGTTGTTATGTCACAGGTCGTGGTAGTTCTTCTTTAGTAGCAGTGTATTTGCTACCAGCGCAATGCCATTAATTTGCAGTAACAAGTCAGGCAGAAGAAATTTTACTTAATCAAAGTGATCTGTGAAATAATGTTGCCTCCTTGGATTGGGACAGGTTGTAGAACTGCTTAGAAGTTAAAATTTATGCTGTCTAGATCACAAAGGCAAACAGACTACTGATAACCTTTTTTATTTATGTGTATCCAACATAAAATGGCTTTTACTTGTACACAGTGTATTCATTTACCGAAGTCATAGAAGATACATGCACATGAAAGCTTTTCAGATACACCAAGAAATCACAAACAAGAGAATTAAATTAAAATATTCAGCGTACCGAGCATAATTTCACAAAGAAAATCTCAGCTGCTACAGACTCAATGTCATATGCTAAGAATAGCTACTCTTTCTGTGAGAGTATTTCACAAAGAACAGTTTCTTACAGTCCTTCAAATGATAACTTCCTTTGTTTCTTCCTTAGAGCCAATGCCCTGTCCTCGTCATCTCTAGCTCTGCTCTGAACAGAGGTATTTCTTAACAGTACTGGTAGGGTGAATTACACAATTAACTTTCAAAGTAGGAAGTCACATTTTTATATCCTTGAAATCAAATACACTGAAAGACTATCCTGCCCTGCATAATTAATTTAAACTCACGAACTACAAGTTACCAATGTTGAAAGACCCATATTTCAAGTTTGAACTGACTCCAAAATATTTTGAGGGTTCAAAAAGAACCATTTAGACAACTCATCACTATTTCCCTTATTCTCCTTGTCCATCCATACATGCATGGAATAAATTCCTCTTACTAATTTCATACATATACAGACATACACACACACCCATACACTTACATTAGTGGGGCCACAAATTTGGAGAAATTGGTTCAAGGTCAAAGACCAACACTTCGGATGTGAAATTAAACCAACTGGAAGTGGGGCAGCCAATAAACAGAAAGGAAATTCAAAGTTCTATCTGGATAGCTCTGTCAATTGCAAATAGTATTTGGCTTATGATGCAGTGGTAAAAGTGCATGGATGAAAAATTACTTTAAAAAGGAAACCAGTTTTTGGACACAATATTTTAATTTCCTATTTTCTCCAGGTTCCTAAGATTTAAAGTAATGCCAATAGCAAAGCCTACACCTCCTTTCTGTAATTGTACCTTGCCAAAATGAACGAATACAGGAACTCTACTAGATGTCCCCAACAAAGTGTTTATAATAAAAGCAGTGAGAGTCCCTGGCATTCTAAAGTAGATCTTTGGATGTGAGGGTTACAATCAAGCTCAAGTTCAAACAAGACCAATTAAGTATCTGCTATTACAGTAGTTGAATCCACTGCTAGGACAGGTCAAAATCTAAAAGTTGGTCTTTTGTAAGAAGGCAAGGATCAAGCAGTTGATTCTTCCGCCTTCTTTTCTTTTGAAGATCAAATAGTATTGTAATATCTGAAGCAATTATTAAAAAATAAAAATAAAAATGAATAGAGAAGTTATGATGGATGAGGACTCTTTATACCACATTATTTAAAGCCTGCTTTAATGCTCTGTACTATATTCAGCTTAGGTTGCCACATCCATATTTTGCCACCATTTAAGCAAGGTGTGAATAGCAGAAAAATAATTTTTATAAAAGTAGGGAAGTCTTAGCAGTAATCTTTCAAGACTAGACATGAAAGATTTAGTGACTTGCCCTGCCATATTACATTTGACATTTTTGTTGTTTTTAAGATACTGAGCCACCAATCACTATTAGCTCTGACTGGGGCATTTTATTTGTTAAAACTAATTTATGAGATCAAGCTAAGTGCACAGATACTCATTGTAAGATACCAGGATGAAAGAAATAAAATCTCATCAACAATTAGAGTTCAAGACTAAAGCAGTTAAACAGGGTAAGAAAAAAGAGAGACTTTCCCATCGTGCTCACAACTAACTCTCCAAGGCAATCATTTTTGACTGGTGTAATATAAGGAAAACAAATGGTAAAAGACTAAGAGAACTGAAAAACACTGAGATTCACTTGGGAAAAATACCCTCAAGTGTTATATGAGATAAGCTGAAACATATTCCAGAATGCATATAGAACACTACGTGTGGTCTCTGACTAGCAATTACTAAGTTATAGAAAACAATTTTGATGGACAAAGATTGGAAGTGACAACAGAGAAAGAAGAAACTTCAATCTGGAGAGCTCTTAAATGTAAACATATGTATTCTTACTGGAGAAAGGATGATAACAGAACTACCAAACAGATCCAAAACATTTATTTTTACTTTTTTTACTACTTTAAGCAAGTCGCTGAAACTTACTGCACTGTATTCCTTACATCTCTAAAGTGAATAGTTTTGTTTCTTTGCTTATGTTTAAAACCTTCTAGTGTCCCCTACAAAAACTGTGGTAGAACTACAAAGTAATATCTATATCTATTGCTTTTAATATATATTCTTTCAGCTGAGCTCGCACAGTACTGGAAGCGTATTTGTCTTAACATCTGCTGATGCTTTGGGGAAAGTTTAGGATAAATCAAACTGTGTGGTAGCAACCTCTAAAACAGTATTAGAAAATACTTGGTACAGAGGAAAGGGTACAAAAAGAAAAAAAGATGGGTATGCTGCAGACAGCCCTTTTTCATACCCCAAAACCACCATTATAACTGGAAGGACTTAGCAACATTAAAGTGCTGGAAAGGCTTTGAATCACCTTCAATATTTTAGTGCAAGAGGCAAAGGATAATTAGCTATTCTTATTTCACTTCTTCCATGACAAAAATACTTTTGACTCCGAACACTACACTATCAGTAGTGTTATTCTACATAGTTTCATGAATTTAATATTGAATTTTGACAGCTGGCTAGCAGGGGTTTGAAGTTATATGTTCAGAAGTTAAGAAATGTTGTTGTTCTAAGTGTCTACACAATATTATTTCAGCCCTTCGATGTGATGGGTACACAGCATCTGAAATTGTATGATCGTGTACCATTTCCTTCCTGCAATGTGTCTGTATCAAGTACAGAGAAACGATGACATTCTCTAAACAGAGTGCCTGTATAATGAATGGAGCTTCTTTCCTAATATTCCTGCTTAATTTACTGCTGAAGTTTTAAGGTGTGTGATGAACAAGACAGAAGGAGAAAGATGGAACTGTGGTTAAAGCAGATGAAGCAGTTAAACTTCATCCTGGAGACTGAGATTCAACCTGTCTCTAAGCTCCTGTGTGCGCCTGTGCAACTGACGTTAAACCGAGTTGTCCCCATCTTGCCTCAGGCCCCTGGGGCTCAGAGCTATGAAGGGGTTTAGGTGAACCCCTTCAGAAGTAGCATCCTTGATACTCTGCCAACATGAGGTCAAACTTCAAATTCTGTCAGGAAATTATAGTTTGCCTAAGAAACCTTTAGACCCTTTTTTACAATAAATGGTCAGATATTCTCTCCTAATCAGATTACTGACAGTGGTTGAAGTCCTCCCAAATATCATAATCTGATAGACTAACTAGCACAACACTCAAACAAAAATGCCTAAAAAGAGGAAGAAAATTAAAAGAAAAAAGGGAAAAGAAGAATCTCTAATAGAAAGTAGGAGCCTATCTTTTGTAAGTCATGCTATAAAGCTAGGCTAGCTGTTTTAACTAACGCTTAGCATAGCATACAAATATTCAGTAGGTATAAGGATGGTACAGTCATATTCCTAAATAAAATGAATAATCAGATTAGGACTTCATGATGGCAATGGTCTAAAATATTGATGGGTATTTTTGGATTGGATTCTTTGCCCCAGTACAAATTGTGGACTACAGAAAAGAGGTTTCATGTTCATGACTGGGAATAATTTGTCAGTTGGAGATGTTGGAGATTCTTTCTACCAGTAAATTATTTTTTCATTTACATTTCAATTACACCATTCTCAAGAAGTGTTCTGTCTTACCTTGCCACCTACCAGAGTATGGAAGATTTCAGTTTAGTATCTTTCTATAGTCCCTTTCAGGATTATGGTGCCTTATGTTCCACCTCTGCAGTGTTGGTTGGGCAAATCCTCTGGACCACACCTCCAGGTTTGAAAAATGGGCAAAAGATTCAAGTGAACCATAAATTCCTTCTGTGAGAAACAGGATCAAGACAGAAGAGAAATACCACACTCTGGAGACATCACAATTTGGATGAATTATATTTCCATTCTTCTCAAGTTGCAGTTACTACTCAGACTCTAATTTGCAATATCTTGGTGCTCCAATCTGTGAAAAATAAAAACAACAAACCAACCAAACAAAAAAACCCCAAAAAGCAAAAAACCAAACCAACCAACCAAAAATACCTCCCAAAACCCCCAACAAACAAACACAAAAAAAGCCTGAAGACAATTATTTTACTTTCTAACTTTGTTCATGCTAATGAATCTCAGACAAGGAACACTACTAATTCTTTATGGTGTTATAGCTATGTTTGAAGGAAACTACAGTGAGAAATACTTGCTGTCTATATATCCCTGTTGATGAGGCTGAAATTGTTAGAGACACTGTTTTCTTCATGAAAAAATATAATTAGACTAAGAAGCAAATAAAAGTTTAGGCTTTGCACTTACGCTCTGAAACCTTGCATATAATACACAAAATTTAAGATAATTACACACGTTGAGAAGTCATAACACAGTCCTGTGACACACCATGAGTCTGTACACTGTCTTTTAAGACACTGAACTGCAGGTAAAGGTATGCTGTCATTTCCTGCAATATCAATGACATGCTGATTTCACAGTCACTGCAGCACTATAAAGAAACAAAAGTTACTGTGCATGTGGATGGTACAGTATTTTAATATGGGCCCTATCGTCTTAGTTTTATCTCAGAATATACTACATAGTAGACAAACTTGAAAGCAAGAACTCAGTGGAAATTTAAAACACTATTGTGTATGTGACTGAAAGCATGACTTTGAAAGACATGAAATTTCAGAAAACCTTGGAGCTTGTTCAGTCTGAAGACTAATGATGTTATGTATTCAAATGCCACCAGTTAGTTGTTTTGGTACTGATCCTATAAGCAGAAGTGTCTTACTCCACAATGTTTATCCTGTAATCCCATACTGTCAACCCAAGAATCAGAACTCCCAACAGCCAACTTGCCTCCAGCTATTTTACCTCCTCATCAGCTTTCAAGAAGCTGTAATATACTGCCAATACAAAAGACATTGGCTTATTGACAGGTGGAAGGAAAAAAAAAGGTTTAAAAATGCTGAATCAAATATCAAGGAAGATAACAAAGGAGTAACTCCATGAAGCTTTATTAGTTCTCATATAAAATTACTTAGAGTCTTTAAAAATAAAGTAACTGGAAGCTATTAATGATTGTGCTACACTTACAGGTTCTTTGAAATGACAGATCAGAGTTTACGTAATTTTTTTATTGATATAGGTTATTATAGATGTAATCTGCTAGTTTAATGCATATAAAAATATATCCTTCAAATGCCTAGCCCCAGTTAAAAAAAAAATAGTTTTCCAATATAGTAAGGAAATCTGATTTTTAAATTTGGTTGAGTGGCCTTCTACCTAGTCTAATACTTTCACAAAGTTGCAACCATTTATAACCTTTGATTCACTCCTGTGAAACTGCACAGTAAAGATTAGCCTTGTAATGGGCACGGCATATCTTTATTCTAGCAGGTGACCATGGCTTTTGCGAGCCAAGGTTGCAGCGCTTTATTTTTAATTTGCATCAGGCTGCTTTGACCCTTCCCTCCTTCGTCTGAGTAGAGGTGGTTGTGAGGCTCTGAAGGCTTTGACCACGAGGGGGCTGTGTGAACACAATTTTTTGGCAACTTCTTGGCCCTTCCCTGGTTCAAAAGGGCAAATGCGTTTTTATGTACGATAAAATGGGACTTTGAAATAATTAACAAGGTTTTTCTCATCTCTCCCCTTTGACAGAAAACGCACCAAGTCATGGCTTAATTAGTCCTGTGGTTTTTTTTTTTTTTAAACGACCATAAATTACTCAAAATCTTTATTGGTCATGCCACTTGTGTAAAAAACACCAAATCCTGATGAATGCAAAATACTTTTGAATCGTCATCTAGAACCTGAAACATGCTCTCAAAGATCCTGATGAAGTGTGGACACTGCAAATCCTGTCCATTAGCTGATACATATTATCCCTAATGAAGGTATCCGACAAATACCCAGAACACAGAATGAATTTTCCACAGAAGCAGGCATTGAGATATATCGGGTTTTATGAAAAACTAGTTTTGATACTAATACAGATAATTTACCCTTCTCTCTTCCGACTAGCATAGGAAATGCACAAGTAACAAAGATGCCAGAATATGGTAACAAGCTTGGGAAGTTGGCAATTCACCGGGGCATGCCGTTCATTACAGCAGGCTTACTGTGAGTTCAGTCCATAGCAGACGCAGGGAAAATCAGGAGTGCAGACGGCTACCTCCCATCTCCTCTCAATTTTTCTCAGTTCCTGCTAGGTCATCTGGGTGTCCAGCTACACCACAAGGGAGCAAAATGTGCTGTCCGTGTTTCACATCGCCTGGAAAGTTCTCCTTACGTGCACTTTCTAACGGTCCGGTCGTGTTTAACCCTCGTGTATAAACCTCGTGTTTACACGGCGCCTGACGAGGGGAGCCGGTTCGAACCGCACTGCTGACCCTCAGCCCTCCTCGGGCAGGACACGAGGGACAGCCGGGCAGGGCTGCCGGTCCCCGCAGGTGAAGCCCGACAGCCCTCAGCCACCTTGCCCCGACCGAGCGCCCCGTGCGACGCGGGCCGGCCCTGCCACCCCCTCGGCGCCGCCGGCGGGGCTGGCGTGGAGACCCGCGCTCCGAACCGGTAAGGGGAGGTTTCCGAGGGGACAGCGGGGGCCGAGGCCGGGCAGCGGTGCCCGGCGCTGGCTCCGTGCCGAGCGGCGCGGCTGGCTCCGCCGGCGGCCGCGGGAGGGCGCGGAACGCCCCGCCCCTTGCCCCGCGGGAGCGCGCCCGCCCGGCCGCCCTCAGCCTGCGCGCCCCGCCAGGCCCGCGGCGGCGGCTGCGCTTCCACGGCGCCGCCGGGGCAGGGTTTCGCTCGGTTTGGCTCCGTGTCACACACAGATGTGACTCTTGTCTGTTCCCTGCGAACGTACAACCGTGACGGCTCACCTCCTCCCGCCTCCCTTACCCACCCCCCCCGCTCCGCAGAAAAAAAAAAAAAAAAAAAAAAAATCCCACCCTTTTACAAAATATTTCCTCAGATCCCACACCGAGCAGCAGCCGCCGCCGCCGCAGCAGAGCCCTGGGAGCTGATGGAGCAATGGGTGGGAAGCGGGAAACCGGCACCACGAGCAAAAACTTCGCCTAACTTTTCCCTTCCTTTCTAACGCTCTTCCCTTTTCCCCTCCGGCTCCTTACCCCCTCCTCTGGGCTACGCTCCATTTTCCGCCGTCTCTCTGCCCCCTCTCAGCCCTCCCTCCCGCTTTCTTTCGCACTGCCGCCTTCCCTCTCGCTCGCTCCAGCGGTGCCTGGAGCCGATAAGGAAGAGGAGAAGCAGCGGGAGGGACTGCAGCCGCTCGAGGAGCAGCGGGGCGGAGGACGGGAAGGCGAAAGGGGCCGGGGAGGCAGAGGGGCGGCAGCCCCGCGCGGCGCCGCCGGCCGCCCTCGCCACAAAGTTGGCGGCGGCCGCGGGGTGTTTTTGACAGCTGGGCGCGGGCGGCCTCCGCCGCGGCCCCCGCCTGGCACAGAAAGTTTGCGGGGGAGGGAGCAAGTAGAGGGAAGGGGAAAGAGCAGTCGGGGGTGTGTGTGTGAAAAAGTAACCCCCTCTGCCTCCTGCCTGCCGCCCTCGCCCGAGAGAGCGGGGTTAGAAGGAAGCAGCGCTGCCCTCTCAGAGCCGCTCGCAGCCTCCCCCCCGCCACCTCCCCTTCCCCAGCCAAAGATCCCAACAACAACAAACCAACCTGTGGAGGCTCTGACCCGAACCTGGGTCCCTCCTCCCATCACTTCCAGCTCTCCGCTGAAAGCTCTTTCTCTTTCTTTCTCCCTGCTGCTCGGGCTGAACTTTGGGGGCTGAAGTTTTGAAGGAGTCAGAGAGAGAGAGGGTGGGGGGAAGAGAGAGAGAGAGAGAGACTGTCGCTGCTGCTACAGCTGCTGTTTTATATATTTTTTTCTATTGTTGGTTAGTGGTGCGGCTTTTGTTTTGTTTGGGGTTTTTTTTTGTTTTTGGGTGGGTTTTTTGTTTGTTTTGTTCTTTTCTGGGGGGGGGGGAATATTTTTTTTGAATCTCCATTTTTAGTTCAAATCACCTGGGAAGGTGGGGGGGGGAAGGAGAAAGAGAGCGGGGGAAAGAGAGTGTAGCACTGAGAGCCCAGAGGCAAAAGGAAGGGTGCAGGCACTGCCGCTGAGAGGAGATCGAGAGACAGGGGGTGCACTTGACAACCAGCATGCAGAGATGGTAAGAAGTTTCCAGCAGCCTTTCGTTTTCATTCTAGCCTTTACTTTGGTTTGAGTTGATTAATAAATTGTGCAGTAACACAAGCAGCCCTGCTCGCTATCGGTGTGCTTCAGCCTTCAAAGAAACAAGTAGCCGGGCAAGGCGAAGTAGGGGGATAATAAATAAATAAATCAGCTCTGTGCTGCGGTGGATTGGGGAAAAAAATGTCTAAGAGGTTGTGCTAAACTTTTAAGTGAGTTTGGGGGGTTGAAATGGGATGGCCACATGCTTTTTACCGCCTCCTTCCTTTCACTAAAGATCAGGAGCTAGTGTAAAAAAAAGTGTTTGCGGATGGAGGGAGGGAGAGTAAAGGTGGAGTGGGGCTGAGTCGGACATACGGTGGTCTGATCTATTTTGGCCACCACCTTCTGCTCGGAAATGAGTACGGTTTGCACACAATGTAAAGGTAACCTTTGAGAGCGGGAAGGAGCTGTGTGTTTGCGTGTGAAACATCGCCTGCGGCAGGGGGACAGGAGTGTAAATCCACCTTCCCTCGAAACTCTTTTTTTTTTTTTTTTTTTTTTTTGTTGTGCATGTGCTTGCAGTTTGCACCTCTCCAGTCAGCGATTGCTAACAGTACTTGCAGAGTTATGCTGATGCCCTAACTGTAAAGGGGAAGGTGGAGCCCCTCAAAAACCACCTTTGAACAAGTTTTTGCTGCTTATTTCATGTGAAGTATAAATGCACGTCTCCTTTACAAGTAGAGGTTTTGCAAAGCAGGGTTTGGGCTTTTAATTTAAAAATTAAAAGTCGAAATGGCCAAGGACCTAATTTGACTGAAGTCCATTTGTCTGGTTTGTGATGCGAGGATAGGTTAAACAGCTGCGAAAGACAAGCTCATTTAAGCCGTGAGTACATTTAACATGCAGAATGATAACTGTTCACATTAACACATGGATCGACCTCAGCTAGTGATGAGCAGTGATCATCCCATATTCAGTGAAGTAGTATGTTTCCAGTCGCTGTTTGACTACTGTTCTGCTTTCAGTCAGCTTTTGTCACCTCACCCAGGGATATTACAGAGCTGTCTTGTGTGCCTTGAATATACATACGTATGTACATGCACACACACACACATATATATATATATATTTCTGTCTCTATCTACTTATATATGTGTATGTTTATGCATGCATGGGTGTATGTGTGTATATACAGGGCTCAAACTATAGATAGAGAATGTCTGTGTGAATGGAGTTTACGATGGAGGGTTTGTGTTTTTCCCTTCTCTCCCTAACATGACATGTCTTGTTTCAGTGATCAAAGCCACAATTGGATTGTAGGAGATGCAACTGTCAAATGTAGACAACAAGAAAAAAAAAAAAAAAAAAAGGAGAGGGAAAAAGCAGCATGTGCCCAGGACTGTGGTTACAGTAACACTGACAGAAATTAAAGTGGTTTTGAAAGCAGCATGCGATTTATGATGGTTCCCATTTACCCTAGAGTCAAGCTGTTGTAAAATTGATGCACAAAAGACATCATGTAGTAATCTGGTGTACCCAGGATTAAAGTGGCAACGAGCGTCTTTTTTGTGTGTCTGACGGTTAAAACGGTTTGAAGCTATTTTTTAAGTATGAAATCAAAGCAGGATATTACTTATTTCTTTTCTTAATCTGTATGATAGCTGTATATAACAGTTGTTGACATATTTTTTAGTGGAAGTGGGCTTATATTTCTCATTGTCTTCCACTTCCCCCTCTGTATTATGACCCATCTCCATGGACGAATTGTAAAATGGGTAGCATTTTTGTCATAGTTTCAGAGTACAAATGTGTTCACAGTTTAATTAATGAGTTCATTTTAGACAGTAATATTTAATAAGCCTGATCAGCAGATCTGCACAAGAATACCAAGTTCCTGCAAAAGTATGTGGAAGTTTCCTTGCCCTTAAAAATGGCAGGATTTTTAAATCTGAAATTTAATGGGGGATATGTCCTGTCTGATACACTGTAGTTTCATTTTAAACTGTCCAGTATTAATGAGCAACTAGCTCTATGTATGTTCTGCTTTAAAATACTGAATCACATGAATTTTAAAACTTGCTAAGTATTTCAAATGACTCATCTTTACCTGATCCACATGTAGAAAAGTCTAAGGGTAAATTATGAACTATATGTTATGAGCAAATTTTGAAACGGCTTTTAAGACTTGGGATTGTGAAAGTGTTTCTTAAGCACACATCCTTGCACATGTAATAGAAAAACCCTGCACTGGTACATTGTTTTGTAAAAAATACAACTGCGTGATATTTTAGGGGAAAAAACTTCTAGGAGCAGATCTATGCCTTTAATCGCATTACATTTTTATTACTGAGGCATTTGAGACAGACGACTATGCGATCGCAGTAAACAAAGTAAAGAAGCAGACAAAAGCAGACATGGCTATTGCTATATAAAAATGTAAATGTTACAGTTTGAATTTTCTAGTGAGTTTTTGAGTTCAGTGCTTTACATAACATTTTGTCCTAATCTTGCTTGCTGTCAGAGATGTTTCATGGTTGTGCAATTGCTGCAGTCAAGAATGCCAATTTGCATTCCAGGAGTGTCATTTGATTACTTTTATCTACACAGCTCGAAGACCAGCCCAGACCTCTCATTTCATCTTGCCATGTCACGAGTCAGTGCTGTGTCCTCTTTTCAAAAATCTGCCTGATTTAGACAAGAAAGAAAAGTACTTTCATGTTGCAGCCGCAGTCCCCTGCTAACTTGTCAGCAGCAGGATATGATTCACTTGGGCCCAGAAGAATGGTACAGAGATGAGGGTTAGGCGGTTCAATAAGCCTATGGACAGGTAGTATGTGACATCCCAAGGGAGCTTAAGTTAATGAAGAACAGGTCTGCTTAGTTCTTCATACTATGACCTGGTGCTGTCCCCACAGTTTTCTCATTTGATCTTTCCCAGCAAATTGATCTTTTCTAGTACTTTTTTGCCTTCCAAGTTAGTCCTTGTGGGACTGAAATTAGCAGAGCAACTTAAGTTGGATAATACAGCTGTTCAGAAAAGAAGAAATTGGACACTAGCTCATAGAGGGAGGAGGGGAAAGTAAGCTATTCTTTCTGTTGTTACTGAGAATTCCTTTTATTTTTAATATTACAGTTTTATTTTCAAAAACTTCACAATAACCATATTACTTTGGAACTTGGCTTTCGTATTTAATAAAGTTTGTACCGATGGTCCATTGCACACTGCATTAAATGCGTATCATTTAAATAAAACAAACATGCTTGAAGGATAGGCTGCAGGTTTGCTTTGGTGTTTGTCAGTTGAACTTGCTTGTTAGAAATGATTTGCTAGTCTGTAATGAGGCTTTTACAGTTGTTGTAAGACATTTTAAATATCAATTGCACATGCCAACTACATTATTTATAGCCTGCTAAATAACCGTAATTCCATAGTATCCAATACTGAAATGCAATGGAGATTAAACAATAAAAGCCATTACAAATGGTATGTGTAAATATTATGGTAGGTGAAAATATAGTCAGCAAATTACCTCTGGCATTACTGGTTTTCTGGAAAACCAGCATATGCCAACAAATTGATTTTAACTAACATTCTGTGCTTGAAATCTGGGTTCAAAATGGAGCTATGGTATTATCTGTCGATTTTTTTAATGCTTTTGCACTTGGTAATTGGAAAGTGGAATGGAGGTGTGTTTGTGTGTCTGTCTCTGTGTGAGTCTGGGGGTGTGTGTGTGTGTTTAAATACATACATGGCTAGGTTGTCAAACAATGTAAGATTTCAAATCAGAATTTGGTAAATAAAGTGTAAGTTGGAAATGATTAAGAGGGTCTTTAGTACGCTGCAAAAGAGTAAGCAGTATTTAACTTTCTGTATTTCATAGCAGATGTTCTCACATATAATCCACATCCTTTCGAGTTGTAGAATTGAAAACACTGCTGAATGGAAACAAGAACATGTATTATGTAAGGGAAATACTGCTCTCACTCTCTTTCAGTATTGCTTTTGAAAATGGAAAGGAACTGTAAAGGATCATTGGTCAGTTAAGCTCCTCTGGAGAGCTAGAGGGAGCTTCCGGATTTTATTAGATATGCAATAGGTAAGAAAAAGGGGAAAAATATTCTGAGTAAGGGAGGGGTAACTGCTAACTTTTTTCAAAGCCAAAGATCTAGAAATTGGACTTCGAGGTGGCTTTATTCTGTGTTATGTGTCTGTATATGTCAGTAGGATTTGTGGCTGACTACAGATCTTGTGAATTTCAAACAAAGCAGAAATGACCAACAGCAAAGCAATTACATTAAAACAAGTCCAAGTAAAACATTGGATTTTGTACAAAAACCAAATTTATTTTTCTTTTGTCTCAAAGATGGGCGTTTCTGGCAGTGTCCCTTTCCCTTTTGCACTTTGGACAGTGTCACTAGAATGTGAAGTCTTTTCATCACTGAATATTGTTTAATGAAAGTCCTGACTTCCAGTCTGCAGGTTTGCACAGAACCTTTTATTTAATGATTTAATTTGATTTAATGTCTGCTATTAGTATGTGTTAGGAAAAAAATGTGCATGTCTGGAAATACAAAAGGTTCCTCATAAAATACAAAACAAATAGAGTGTATCTGTCATTTTGGAAATGTGTATAACTTCCTAATCTAGCCAGGAATTTGTACTTAATTTAGAAGAATAGCATTTAACATGGCTTAATAAAAAGCATGTGTCTAAACCTTGTATTCTGTGTCAGTTTCATCCCACCTAAATTCTGACATATTTTTTTCTAAAAATGCATTGATCATAATTGCTGCTTAATATTTATATGGCAGCTTTTATAAGTATTACTTTGGACAAACTTACTTACCGTTTCAGTAAATTACATAATCCAGTGAGATAAAGTACCAGATTTGTCTCCTTTATCTCTCACACAGTAGCTCTCATTATGTGCTGTGCTAGTAAAACCCTTTATTTGTTGATTATTAGAATCTTAGTACACTCAGGAGTTCTGCTGTAATTTAATGTGGTTGTTCAAAGAGGTTCTCTCATTTAGAATCTTCCCATAATACTCTCACCACATATTATAAATATGTATATTTTATACTCCAGATAGATATGTAAATACTTTTTTTTTTATTCCAGGTAAATCAAGGATTTTGAGAGAGAATTATTTTCATCTGCAGCATCTATTTCAGTACTTTTCTCTTGAAATATATTATGTAAAAAGAACTCATACAAATTCAGGTAACAATCAGATTTGCTTCTGATTCATTACTTTAAAGAGTTCTTTCTGTTTCTTTAATTTTTTTTTAATGTCCTACTATATACTTAAATAACATTTTTGTAGAAAACTATGAAAAAGCTAGAGAAGTTTTAAAACCATGCTGGGCATTGCAATTATTTTTTCATTATGAAAACTAGAGTGTTCATAATGCTGATTCGTAAGTCACAAGCCAAGAGAAATCAAAATGCCATAAACCACTAAAAAGTTTTTAAGTCACCATGGTCTGGTGCACTGTCTGGAAGTTCAGCTATGTTTTTGCAGAGTATTGCAATTGGTTATGTCTACCGTTATGCTGCATATAAAACTGTAGAAGTGAGGCCTGTTAGAAAATCTTCAGCCATGGGAAGTTTTAAAGGGTATGGAAAGCATATTATTAACTGTTATCAGCTGTAAATGAAGCTGGGTGTATGTACAACACCCGTCATGCTGTCAGCTGGAATCACACTGAATTAGTGTTGCAACTTTATTATATTTGTCAAATATGTATTATTTTGAAAGTTTTGATTTGTGCTCTTGGTCAATGCTCTTTACTGTTGAATACAAAGATGTAACAGCAAACAAAAAACATTTTTCCCTTTTTGTGACCTGACATTTGCCAAAGTGCCCCATGCTGAAATCTCTTTTCAGTATCTTTTTTTTTCTTCCAAAGCCAGACATGTACCCAGACACAAAAGCCTCTGTGTATAGCAAGCTGTTTTAAATATTGTGACTCGACGATGTGCTGTCCTTTCTCGGCTTGAGCCAAGGATCTCTGCTCAGTGTCTGTGGATTACCAAGTCCCTTCTTTATTGTACCTCTTGTCAGCTATTCCTATTCATTTAACCTTTCATTAGTGTCTGTGCAGCTTCACTGTCTGGAAAGGCAAGGAGAAACCTAAAGGCCTACTGTCACAGTTATTAGATTTCTCGGTTACATCCCAGCAACCATAAAGGAGTAAGAGTCAACACTATTGTCATGCATGCTGCTATCCTGGGGTGCAACTCTTCTGTGCATGTCAAGGACATGTGCCACATGTTGATAATGCATCCCAGAGATAAATGCACAACATGGGGGATAAACCAAGGCTGGCACTAATGAGCTTTGTAGGAGTTATTGCAAAGACAAACAGTTGTGAAGGAATTTCTCTTAAAACGGTGAAGAGATGGATTTGCACTAAGTGTTGCCAAGGCTTGCTTGCAAGGTACTTGTCAATCATGTTAGATTCATTTAAGTGCCATTTTCAAAGAAAAAATGCTTTCTATGACTTAGAAATGTTTGCTTTTCATTTTTTAAGGTGCCAGGCTAAAATGTCCTTGAAATTGTCCTCAATAATACACATTGTGACAATTGTTTCTATTTAATTGTTTTTAAAGCTGCAAATCTTTCAAATTACTTTGAAAAAATTTGCAAATATGGATTGCAATACATTTTTAAATATTCCTCTTAGTAAATCTTGAAAGTTCACTCTTGATTTTGTAATGGCAATGTCATGGTCTTTTCTGAGGCATAAATTTGGCTAAGAATACCTAGGTGCATCTAAATAGTTTATTCTGCATTTGCTACCCAAAGAGCCGAAATTACTAGTTGTGAAGCAACTTCCTCATTCTATTGAGGCCCATCCCCCATTTAATCCAGTGCAATATCCACATACATTTGCTTCTGAAGTTTCTGGAAGCCCATTTTATCCTGTTAACCAAATCTAAGTGAACTTTGAGCTCTGAGTTTATACAAGAGCAGAAACTACATGCTTATTCCTGACTTCCCTCTAATTGACCTTTTAGAATGCATTTCAGATACATTTTCATCAGTAGCATTATAACAATATGATGTATAACTTCATCTAAGTTTCATGAGGAGATTTTGGCCAAAACAAAATTAGACCTGTATGTTTATAGTTAAATTATAATTTTAATAACACTCCTTCGTTCTATGGAAAACATTAGGGTCTCATCTTGCTTCTGTTCATGGCAAGGTTGAAAGTGGGAGTAAAGCCACTGAAACCAGTGGAGTTAAAGTTCTATGAAACTGTTGAATAAAGTCTAGTCACCTCCTTTGCACTTTTCATAGCATGGTAAGAAGATTTTGAAGATTATAAATCTAGTGGGCTACAGGAAAATTCTTTAAAACTTCCTTATTTCAGATGAACATTTTTGATCAACATCACCTGAAAGTATGAGTGGTCATCATTTATTAATAGGAATTTTGCGCTTTTTAGTTCTTTATATTTTTTATAGTAAAGAAGTAAGACCTGGTTGCACCTTTTGCTTTAACTCAGAACATAGAATCCAAAGTGACCCAGCAGTATAGTAGTTGATTGTAGGAACAAGTGCATCCAAAGAAGAATGTATTTAAGAGAAAATTCAGCAAAAGTAATCTTTTTATTTTTCTTGTTCAAACATTGGAAACATTTGTAACACTGATACTTAATTCCAGTTTCTTGAAATTAAAAGAGAAGCTTTTGTATTTTGTGATTTGAATTAGACAAATATTTAAATGGAAAAAAAATCTTCAGACATGATCTGGAACAAATATAAAAGTTCCCTTAGTTTAAAACATCCTTTCATTACTAGACTGATATTAGCTTTGATGAGTCTAAAACTTACTACATGGTTTCCAAATCAAAGATGAAAGGGCCAGTTAGGAATTAAATAAATTTTCCTGTTGAAATGTAGCATTTGACATTTAGAAAGATGTGCTCAGCATGATGAACCACTTCTCTTTACTGTAACTAGCCTGGTGATTTTTTTGCAATAAAACTACTTTGAAATTGAATTGAGGTATAATAAATTTAAGGTAAATTAATTTGGAACCCCTGATTAGTGCCATTTTTGAACTAAGGGAAATATTTTCCTGAAAGTGCTTTTTCACTCTTTATTGTTAAGACGTGTAAAATTTCATTACTAAGTAATTACTTCTGTAGTTGTTTTGATAGACTCTTACTGGTCTAACTCCATTGACTTTGTAGTGGCAGTGTGCCAATTTTATTGAAGAAAGGTTTTGTTATTCATCTCACTGTGGAGTTGCAGGTATATTTCCAATACTAGTCGAATCGGCATATACCCCAGCTGTATGTTTGAAAAGTTATTATTATGAACAGTAATTTATAGTTTACAATACAGTTGAGCAGTGCTGCTTTACTGTTCTGATGCCAATTATATGCTTCTAAAAGTCTACTGATAATACTTAACTCTCCAGAATGAGATTCCATACAGAATCCTAGAGAGCATTTTGGAAAACGTTTTGCTGTTCTGCTAGAGATGCTAAGAATTACAAAAAAAATAGCAAATACTACATAAGGAAGAGTGAAAACTTTCAACTTTTGTGCTAGTCTATGACTGTATTTCAGTTAGCAGCTGTATTTTGAGCCAGCTTTTGAAGACACCCTGTTTCTGATATCCCATAAAATATGCCTGATCAAAATAAATGACACTACAAGCCAGTTGGCTAAGTGATTATATAAGCAATGTGAAGAGGCTGAGTAATTTATGTTTTTCAGTACACAAACTGGCATTAAGATTTTCTTCTTACTTTGGTACAAATATTAAAAAGCAGTGTGTAAAATTGCGTATGTTAGGTAACTAAAAGCTTCTAAGTGAATTTAAGTCTAAGCTAATGTGATTCACATGGTGAGACAGCAAGAAAGTTAAGTAGGAAAAGGAAGGAATAGCAGATAAGTGATGTGTGATTTAAAGGTTTGTATTCCTTTTCTTAAATGACGCTTATTTTTTAACTTTTGCCTTTGGAATGGAAGTTGCAATCTTAAATATTTCCTCTTATCTACATGTAACTTGTACTAGTTTGTGTATCAGTGGCGAATCTCATTTATCAGCTGGTATGTTTAAGGGGTTTGTGATACGAGATGATTCTTCATAAGCAAGAATTTCTTCAGTTCCTGAGCAGACACTTTTGCAGTGGTGGGGTCAATATGCCAGTAGTAGGGATGGGAGTGATCTTCTGGTTTTTCGTGGTTTGGCTTGGGGGTCAGAAAATGGGAAGAAACTGTTCACCATCTCCTGTAGATTGATGGACAGCCTTTGTGAATACTCTAGTAGCAGTCTTTTAAAAACAAGAGATGAATAATGGGCTCTGTGATGCAGGTGATAGCAGGGAAGGAGGTGAGTGAGACTGATAGTATAATGCTGGAAGACCCTGAACAGGCTTCTATCTCTGGTCACCCTAGCAGCAGGACAAAAGGCTTGCGTCTTTCCAACTGTGCACAACTTTCATGTTCTCTCATGTTACTTGTATGTGGAATTTCATGGCCCTTTTCCTGCTAAATGATTCACAGGTGTGGGAAGTATGGTGAGTATGGATGAGTTTTGTATCATTTCTGAGTTCCATGCAGTATTTGGAAGTCTCTGGGCTCTGCAGAGGAATTCTGAATCTGTTAGATAAACCTGTGGAACACACAGGCAGTTGCTGTCTTCTCATTGTCAAACATGGAGGGTCAAAAAAAGTCACTCTTCTCATGTAGCTGTTGCCATGCTCACAAAGAGTCTAATTACAGTATGTCAGAGAGTTGCAAGAGAGAAGCTTGCTGAGTGGTGGAGTCAAGAGAACTACTCTTGTCCTCACCTTTATAGAGTTCAGCCCCAAGGATGTGAAGGATACAACTATTCAACTTCAGACTTCAGTTTTAAATTCAGTTTTTAGGATTGTTTTTGCTCTTGTTGTGATACGTTTATAACAGAGAAGCACAAATTTAGCTCATAACAAGGAAAATAATAAAATCATAGAATGATTAGTGTTGGAAGGCACCCTGAAGTTCGTCTAGTTCCAACACCCCCACCATGGGCAGGGACACTTTTCACTAGACCAGATTGCTCAAAACCCCATCCAACCTGGCCTTGAACACTTTCAGGGGTAGGACATCCACAAATTGCCTGGAAAAGCTGTTCCAGTGCCTCACCACTCTCACAGTAACGAATTTCTCCCTAATACCTAATCTAAACCTACCACCTTTCAGTGTGAAGCCATTACCCTTACATTTCTATATGAAAAGTTTCTCTTAATCTTTCTTATAAGCTCCCTACAGTTACCGGAAGGCCACAATTAGGTCACCTCAAAGCCTTCTCCCCTGGCTGATCTGTCATAATTGTGTCAGCCTTTCCTCATAGGAGAGGTGCTCCATCCGTATAATGAACTTGTCAGCCCTCTTCTGGGCTCTCTCCAACAGTTCCATGTCCTTCCTGTGCTGGGGACCCCAGAGCTGGATGCAGCACTGCAGGTGGGGTCTCACCAGAGCAGAGCACAGGGGCAGAATCCCCTCCCTGGCCCTGCTGCCCATGCTGCTTTGGATGCAGCCCAAGGTAAAGTTGGTGTTTTGGAATGCAAACACACATTGCCAGCTCATGTCCAGCTTTTCATCCATGTAAGCCCCCAATTCACTCTCCTCAAGGCTGCTCTCTTTTCTTAATTTCCTGGCCTGTGTTGGTACCAGGGCTTACCCTGACCCAGATGAAGTACCTTGCTCTTGGCCTTTTTCAGTCTCATGAGATTCCTATGGACCCACTCCTACAGCTTGTCCAGGACCCTCTGGATGACATCCTGACTATCAGGTATCAATGGCACCACTCAGCTTGGTGTAATTTTCAAACTTGCTGATGATGCACTAGATTCCCCTGTCTGTGCCATTGATTGAAGTCATTGATTTAATGACTGAAGACATTAAATAACACTGATCCCAATACCGTCGCTTGAGGGACACCACTTGTCACTGGTGTCCATTGGGATACGGAGCCATTGACCACTACCCTCTGAATGCAGCCATCTACCTTATTCACCTTATCCACCAAACAGTCCATCCACCAAATCCATATCTCTTCAGTTTACAGGAAAGGATATTGTGGGAAATAGTGACAAAGGCCTTATGTGAAGTCCAGATAAATGACATCCGTAGCCCTTCCCTTGTCCACTGATGTTGTCACTCATCATAGAAGGCCACTGGGTTGGTCAGGCAAGATTTTCCCTTGATGGAGCAGTGCAGGTTGTCTCGAATCACCTCCCTGACTTCCATGTGCCTTAGCAGAGCTTCTAGAAGGATCTGTTCCATGATCTTCCCAGGCACAGAGGGCAGATGACAGGGCAGTCATTGCCAGGGTCCTTCTTTATGGCCTTTTAAAAATGGGTTCAATATTTTCCCCTTTCCAGTCACCTGAGACTTCCTCTGACTGCCATGACTTTTCAAATACCATGAAGAGTGGCTTGACAGCTACATCAGTCAATTTCCTCATGAGCGTGGCATGCATCTCATCAGGTCCTGTAGAATTACGCATGATTAGGTTCCTCAGATGGTCACAAACCTGATCTTGTCTTACAGTGGGAAGCACTTTGCTCCCCCAGTCCCTCTTGTGAGATTCATCCACTCAGGAGGTGTGGGAAGAGAAGTTGCCAGTGAAGACTGAGGCAAAAAGTTGTTGAGTTGTCAGCCTTCTCCTCATCCATTGCTACCAGTTTTTTGTTTGTCCGAGGGGGTATACCTTCTCTGTCCTTCCTATTCTGGCTAAAATATCTGTAGAAGCCTTTGTGATTCTTTGTGTGCCTTGCCAAGGTGAACTGCACTTTTGCCTTGGTCTTCTTCACCCCATCTCTACTTAACTGGGCAGCACCCCAGTGCTCCTACCAGGAGGAAGACCTGTCCCTGCGTCACTGCCACTGCATTTCCACTGTTTGACCGACAGCTCCCTATTCTGCCATACCATCTCCTGCCTTCTTTGCCGAAATCTCGTTCCTGGGGCTCGCTAGGTCTTAGGCGCTATGGAAGACTTCATTAAAGATCTGCCAGCTGTGTTCTGCTTCCTTGTCCCTGAGGGCAGTTTCCCAGAGGGCCCAGTCACAGGATTCATCCCACCAAGTTTCAGTAATAGCACCTCAGTCATAACTTTCTAGCAGTGCAGTGGCTTCCAGCTCCTCCTGGTTGCTGCCCATGCTGCATGCATTGGTGTAGAGGCACTTGAGCTGGATTGTTGGCGATCACCTTCTTAGAGGAGCACCTGTAAATTTCATTGAGATATTTCCCTGGTGTCTCCCTACTGGCTGTTACTGCCTTAGAAGTTCCTGTCTCATCTCCAAGTGTGTTCCACACTTAGCACATTTCGGACTCATTGACAGAGGGCCCTTGCTAGTACTAAATATGTATGTTTCTTTTGTTTTACATGTTGCAAGAATGATTTTGATTTGATGCTTAAATTTAATGCACACTTATTTTGAAAAGCAACTTAATGCTTTGTGAAGAACTTACCAGTGGCCAGTATAGAAAGATGAGCTGCAGATGGATTAGAAGGAAAAACTTTCAGAAATTCTGTTGCAACTTTCCTCTTTGTGTTTGTGTGTGTAGGTATTTATGCAACACATTATGGTAAATGCATAAACAGTATTTCCTTATAAACTCGTTAACATATAAATATACACATACACAGCTATACTCATATACATGGTATGCACACAGTACATACATACATACATCCATCAGATATTCTCCCTGGACTCAGCCCTAGGGAGGTACATCTGGCATTCTGCATCCAGTTCTGGGCTCCTCAGTGCAAGAGAGACAGAGAGCTGCTGGAGCAGATCCAGCAGAGGGTGACAAAGGTGATTAAGGGACTGGAGCATCTTTTTATCAGGAAAGGCTGAGGGAGCTGGGCCTGTTCAGCCTTGTGAAGAGGTAACTGAGCAGGGACCTCATCAATGCATGCAATTGTCTGAAGGGAGGTGTCAAAAGGATGCATTCAGGCTCTGCTTGGTGCTACCAAGGAATAGGATGAGAGGTAATGGGCAGAAACTGATGAAAAGGAAGCTCTACCTGAACATGAGGAAGAACTTTACTGTGCAGCTGATCCAGCACTGGCACAGACTGCCCATCAACTTTATGGAGTCTCCCTGTTGGAGATACTCCAGAACAATTGGGATGCAATTCTGTGCCATGTGCTCTGAGATGACCATGCTTGAGCAGTCAGGTTAGACCAGATGGCCTCTTTGGTGGTCCTTCCAACCTTACTCATTTTGTGATTCTGATTCAGTGATATTCATACATATTAATATATATATGTATGCATAATGTTTTTTCTGGCCTGAAATTTCTGTTACCAGGAAAGCTTTTTGGGTAGTTCTGCTTCTTGAATAAAAGTAAGATATAGATCAATTCTAAAAATTGTCTGTGAAAATTACTGCACTGTTGAAAGGGAAACCTAATACTGTACCTGTCTTTAATCTGAGGAATGCCTTTTAGCAAACACTGGTTTCTGTTTGGAGTTTCGCATCTTATTTTATTTTCATTATTCTCCAGCTTTCATATCTGTTCTGTATATTGTAAACCCTTTTTCTCAACAGTGTTATATAATGCACTGAGTTTCCTTTGAGATATTAAGTTACATTATTCTGTGATTTGAATATGTTTCCATAGACATTACTTAAATGAAAGTCAGTATTGTGAACCTGTGTCTTATATTATAGTAATGATAATGAGACCTGCTAACAACCAAGCCTCTGATATCTCTCTAATTCTGTGAAGGGCCAGCTCTTGTAGACATTTTGTCTTGAAAGTAGTGTCAAATGGGATTTATAGAAGGATCCTTGTAGATTTTTGCCTAATTTAAGGATTTATTCTCCTTTAAGAAATCTGATTACTTCCATTTATAATGGCAGTATTTAATAAAAAGCACAACATTATGCCTTTTGTAATACATTATAAAAGAAGAGTAACCAAAACTGGTCTGGCATTTCATTGGCTTGCAAAAGAGGATCTTCCATGTTTGTTTCTATTGCTGTTATAAATGTGCATTGAAATATATTGTGTTTATATTGTCATGGGAATGTTTCATATTGTGCATGTTTGGTTAGTTTTTATAGTAAGTGTACACTTGCCTCACAATGACTTAAAAAAAAGTTCTTCTTAATTGACAAGCTGTGAAAAAACTTCAGGACTGTGAAAATTTTAGGAACTTGCTGTTCCTAGTAAGATAATATTGGGAAAATAAGTGTTTATAGCTGAGGCTACACATAAAATAATGGGAAATACCAGGTGTTGACAAAATGCAGTGGCACAGTGAGAAAAAGCATACAAGTTCATAAGTTATGTGAAGGGTAGTAGAAGCTCAGCTGAAATTAAGTCATGCTGCTTAACAGATAACTTCTTTGACTGCCATTCATGTAATTGCACTATTTCAGTCAGTGGGATAGGTATGCAGAGTTACCGAGTCCAGTGCAAACAGACACAGGTATTAACTCAATTTCAGGCAAAGTAGAAGTTGGTGCCTTTGAGGTATTACATAATTTCAATGGAAGTACTGAGTGTTCTGTTAGATGGCTTGTGCTATACTCATTGTTGGTGTTCAGTACTTAAAAATCTTTGTTATCTAGCTTACTGAAACTTCATCCCAAGATGTCAAGAAAATATGTTACAAAATTGAAATTATAGATGTAAGCCAGGTATCATTCTAGGACCTTACTCATAAAGAAACATGGCATATATGTGACAGTTCAGGAGTGACCAGACTTCATCTGCAGTTTATTTAGAGTGAACTGATGGAACAGATCTCCCCTCAACAAGGCAGTCAGTACCAGATCTCACATTGACTGGAAAAAGACTTTTACCTTTCTAAGTTCCTGGTTCTTGTGAACATACCTACTGAAGACTGCTTCTACTAACCTTCAGTACGAAGTGAAGGCTTGTCGACTGATTTGTACTGTCCTGATCACATGTAGTTTACCTCACTTTCAGTGCTGGAAAATCTATGTGATGTGCTGCAAGCTAACACACACTGTGAGTCTGTATCTTGGTCACCTGATGGTTCCTTCGTTGTGTAATTGTTTTCTAATAGTTCATGGGTGTTCTGCTTTGGCTTTCATGAGTTTAGTGTCTGGTCTTAATTGTCAGAGCTGGAAAACGGTAGGGCCATGGTATTAGCACTTTGTTCTGAAGGGATCGTGGTAGCTGGAATCATGGTATATTTTCAAGAGGCTTTTTTAATGTCATGCTAAAGACAGGCACTCCATGAATAGTGTCTGAGTCACCATGCCAATTATCCAAAATCTCATACAATTGAGGAAAAAACATTGTTTGAAACAGAAGTCCAGTCATCCTTCCAGTGTAGCAACTTGTAAGAACTGAAATAGGGGAGCAGTTTTACTGTAACTAATAGTTGCAGGGTTAAAAACCCCTCAGCTGAATACATGTCATTACATGTATGGTCTGCATAATATTATCATCTGTAGCATGTATTCATATGTTGATTGTGAAGAAAGAAAACGTGGGTAATAATGTAACTCTGTAGTATACCGCAATATCGAAAAAATAGCAGTCTCTCTTAAACAGAGCAAAATCTATGCATGAACTTCATAGTCACAGAATACTGGGTTGGAGGGAACCTCGTAGATTATCTGGTCCAGCTGTCCTTAGCAAAACTTGGTCTGGTTGATCAGTGCAATGCTCTATGTTATGTGTTTTTCTGAGGTGCACTGTAGCTCTGGAGCGCACTGAATTGTAGTAACTTCATATTTATTCATACTAGCATTGTGCTATTACTTACTTACAGCACTCAAAGTGCACCAGTGCCTCTTGCATGCAGAACCAATGCCCACAAATATGCAAGATAAAGTCTTTCCTTCTCTTGAGATGCACCTAGTTTTTGAAAACTATTGTTTGTAAGACTGAGGAGTAAAGGTCTAGTTGCTGAGCCAGACACAATTTAGAGAAACTAACACAGGTTGATAGTTTTGGGTGTACCCACATGCTGCCAATTTTGTTTCTTGCTTTGCCAAAATTAGGTTACTTTCCTTCTTGTTATATTAATGAACTGAAGAAGTGCTGATTGTGGCCCACCCAGCTACTACGCAGGTTAAGTAAACTGTTTCTGGGATGATGTTACTAGTTTTAACTGAGAAAGACTTACATGGTTTAATCTTAAGTGCCATGTTAGCCGTAGTACCACAATTGTAATAAAAAAACAAGCATTTAACTCTTTCAGCTTCAGAAGGAATGCATATGTGATACTGTGCTCTTCATGTCTTTGAAAAATTTATTTCTTTCCTCATATATACATAGTATGTGACATCACAGACACACTGTTTCCAAGTATTCAGCAAGGGCCATGGTTTTTGTTATGTATCTGAAGCAGGGAAGAGAGAGTTATTGTCAGATTTTGTTTAGATAGGACATGGTGTATGCTGACAAAAGAAATATTTCTGCCAACAGTGCTGTATCAGCTCTCTAAGTAATGTTAATCTAAGAGGATGGAGGTAACATTACTACATTAATTTTAGAGAGGCAATGTATTTTTTTTTCTCAAAGTTTGTCTAAGGGTGTGAAATTAAAGATGTTATGCTATTATGTTCTATAAGATAGTTACCAAAATTGAATGTCTGGTTTGTTTGTATATCAAGAATACGTAAGCTGTTTTCCAAATACAGGAAAACTCTAAAACATTACTGTTGTGTTTTATGCAAATATTAGCTTAATGAATTTCAGTCTGGAAAAGTATCAATTATGATTGTTTTAGCTTAAGGTGTACTTTCCAAGATATCCACATCGCAAAATTATGGACTTTGAATTTCATTTAAAGAGATGTGTTCAATGTTTTCTGTTACAAAAAACTGTAATCATGGGCATCCTGCTCAAAAAATGACCTTTAAAGTACTTGTTTGTAGGGGACATGGAAGAAGACCCTTTCAAACATCTGAGGAAGCTGATTTAAACTAGCTGAAGTCTTAATTCTTTCTGTAGAATCAAACAAGACATCCATAAGGTTAATCCATATGGACATTGCCATTATATCTCATTTGGTGTCTTGTTGGTTGCTTAAATGAAAACATTTAGAAACTAGATACCTAATTGAACTGCTCAGAGCTCACTTATTCTGAAGTTAGTGCTAAAGGCCCTTCCAGGGACTGCTGTTTGAAAGTATGTTGATGATATGTCTTTGACAGTAATGTTCTTTTTTCTTTTCTTTTTTTTTTCTTTTCTAATGCCAAGATAAGTACTACTTGTATAATCCTTGCCTAATTTATTTTAGAATTGATAGAATTTGGTGTTTCATCCCAGATTTAAGATCCCATGCCCACAGTCATTAAAGAAATCTTCTTTGATTTATATAAATGTTTTGTCATAATGTAGTCTGTAGGGAAGAATTACACCCTTTCACTGAAAGAAAAGAAACCATTCAAAGGATTGAGTTTCTTTTTCTTAATTTGTAATATAGCCCATTTTGGTGCTTCAGGGCAATATTTTTTTTCTCTCCAGATTATGAAGGGTGTTTCCGCTGAATATACTCATACCTTTTAAAATCATTTGGTGTGAGAACTTTTTAAGTTACAGGGTGGTTTATTTTTTTTTTCTATAATACAGTATACCCTGCCTTTGAGCTTTCAATTTAAGTCTTCTGTCATATACTGCCAAAAACTTTGTTCAGAGCTCTGTCTGTGTTGAAACATGTATGCCTGTCCCAGTGTCATAACTAATTATATACCTTGTATGCTTACTTCTAGTAATTGGAAAGTAGACCTACCGCAGGATAAGTTTTAGTATTAGATTGTATCTTGGGGACATGTTGCAGAAATCAAGTTTCCACCAAGCAGCAACTTGAATTTGTAAACAGATATTACTATTTTAAGTGCATCATCTCATGGTTGTTTCTTGACATCTGTGTGTGTTTGTTTTAAACCTGGGGAGAGGGTGTTTTTGAACTGTACCTCTGCATGCGTAGTAATTATAACCTACTTCTTTTTAATCACAGAATTCTGAAGTGTCTGTTATCTCCACTTCAGATGAAGGCCTATGTTGCCATGCTGTCTTTCTGCAAATTTTGTTTGGTGATTCTGAACTTCCAAAAAATATGTCTGTACATAGTGCTTGGCTAAGTTCTGTTGGCCTGCAATGCTTTTTTCAGTTCCTTACTTTAAGAAAAGGAGCTAGAGACTGTCATTTTTATCAGTAAGAAAGCATGGAAATTGGAGGGAAAAGCAACATTTCTTTCATCTTTCCCTTTGCAGCATCCTTTGCTTGTGTTTTGTGTGTGTGTATACATGTATGTATCTTTGAGTATCTATAAATTTTCCTAGGTACATGCAGAAGGAAAGAAGGAGTCTTGCAGTTATATGTAGTTTTTCTTTGCGTGCTTAGAGCTAGGCTAGCAAACAATGATTTATACACACCAGCATGTAAAAATATGTGCTCCTTGTCCATGCCTGCTGAATAAAGACTTTGCCAGTCTTAAGTTTCAGAGCTTCACATGTAGTTGCAATTAAAGTCTTAGGACTGAGCATTTAATGCTAACAATAGATTACAATATTGTTAGGCTGTGTTCTGATTTTGGTCTTTGTTAAATTATGAGACCTCATTTTTATGGGAGTTGCATGGCAACTTGCTGTTGTGCATTAAAAACTGTTACTTTCATAGAGTGTGTATCAGTGTTTTAATAAAACTACAACAGCAGTGCTTGGATTTCTCCAAAGTGCATATTTAATTTTTTCTACATAATATAGAAAAATATATTTATTATAATGATGATTGCTTTATGGGGAAACTTATTTTTTATTTGTTTGATAGCAAAATGACTGGTTTTCTCTCATTATGTGAAATTTAAGTTTGGGGGTTTTTTTCCAATTAAAGGTTTCTTAGATAACTTACTGGTTATGTAAGCTTTTGTCTATTCATTCTGTGGCAAGAGAGCAGTATGATTTTTTCAAATAAAGCTGTTACTTTGTGGCATCTTTGAAATTAATGTGAATTAAATCACTTCCTTTGAAAGTTTTTGACAACAAAATGTTTGGTGTGTTTTTAAACATTTCCAGTGTCTTGGCAGACAGTTTTATCTTCCACTTTCCTCTCTACAGCTGGCATTTTTTAGAAGGGCTCAGGGAAGGAGAAGACTGGGTCAGTCTGACCAGGGAAAGTATAATGCTGTCCTGCATTCCAGTTTTATATGTGTCACAACTGAGTTAATATTTCTTGCTAAGAAAGATTAGTGTACTGCAAGTAAGATCTTCCAGGGATTTTTAAACATCAGTTTTCTTTTTCAAATATATGCAAAAATTTAGTATCCTAATTTCTGCAGAAGGAAAAAAAAGGATTATTTACCAGTATAAAAAAGCATACTTTATATACAGGATTTTGGTAGGGTTTTAAAAAATATTTATCTTGTTGGAACTTTAAGTAATTTTATTATTTTTCTTATCTGTTTTTACAACTCTCTACTCACATGTGGATTTGAAACACTTAATTTTGAAAATTAAGCCAACTATTCCAGTGATGTGAAAATTGGAGGCAGAGTTGTCTGAGAAACAAGTACATCTTACTCAGCCACTGAGGAACAAAGGAGGCTGGGTATTTTTCTGTGTTCCAGTCCAGGGAATCCATCTTCTGTATCTGTCATTCATTCTTCTTCTTACTGATATGTTCTCTTTCCCTTTGCTTGCTGTAAAGGAAGAAGACAGTTTTGTCCCTATCTTTGAGTCACTTTGGATGTGACTGTTCTAGCTGTCTTTCAGACAGGCAAGGTATTTATGGTCTTCCCCCTAAACTTCTGATTTTTGAGTCTGTCTTTCCTTTAAAAACTCTTAAGGTTTCCAGAGCACTAGCAGTGAGGAACTGACATGAGAGTTTTCACTTCTGGCCACAGAAATCTTGCAATGAAGACAAAACTACAAGCAGTAGTGGTTACAGAGAGCCATGGAGCTACTGGTCTGAAGGCACAGATAGATTCTACATTGCTTCCATTCATTCAGTGTTTGAGAGGCCTGTCATGCCACAAGGACTAAAATTCAAAGTACAAGTTCCAGATTTCTTAAAAATGAATGACCCTTGCCTGAAAGCAATTCCTGCTTGCCCACAAATCTGAGAGAGGTTTACAAGTCCTGACAATTAGTATATTTCAAGGTTTCTATACAGAAAATCAGAATGAGTGAAACATCTAGTAGCAGTATTGGCAGAGTAAATACCATTTGACAATAACAGAAACCTTTCTATCAGTAAATTAACTGGTAGTTTACAGGAACATAAAACTATTAAACTCTCTAAAACAAGTACAGAAATGCTTCCTGGGGAAAAAAAAATTGCTTTTCCTACATGCATAATAACATGTGGCAAGAGAAGAAATTTTGGCCTGTGGTTGGTGTTGTCTGTAACATGTATACTGGACATGAATATAACATGAATACTGGAAGTATTTTGTCACTGTTCAGTGTGGCAGACCATTATCACTGTTAGATTATTCAAATTATAAATCCAAAGAGTTGATAATACTCATTATTGCAATAATGAAAACACAAATTTTTCAATTTTTTTTTGTTACTTCAAAGTTAATTAGTAAGATGCACAGTAATTGTCATTTCTACTACAGTGCCTTTTCTTACGGGAGAATAAGGCAAGATCCTTTATGGAAAGGACTCAGTTTAATTTGCATAAATATGGTTTCATTTCGAGGTAAACATGTGGAATGTCAAAATGGATAGGGGTAGGAGAAGTGGGATTGACTTTTGTATCGTGGCTGTATTCCTTGTCTTAGTTTGGAGTTAAGAGCCTAGAAGAACCAAAGAAGCTCTTGCAGCACTGGTCTTATGAATATGGCACGAACAAAAATACAGATGTGTTTTACTAGAAGTATTACTTATTCAGTCTGCTGCTGGTTTCTCTCTGTTATCCATTGTCTCACTTTTAAGTTTCTGAACAAATTTTAATATACACAGAGGAAACTTCTATGTGTCAGCATCTGTTTTGAAACATTTTAACTTGTAGTGCTTTACATTGTACTCCCCTCGATGCAACTTTCAAAGCAAGTTTATTATTTTTTTAAATGTTTTATAACTCGCGAAAAAAAAGTAGAGAAATATTGAAACATTCCGATAGCTTGCTTGTCATTGTGTATCTACGGTGTATAAATATGACAGCATATAATATCTGCTTCTAATATACATGAAAAAACCCTGGATGGAAAGATTCAAAGACCTGTGTGTATGGCAGTGCTGTTGTCTTTTGCTAGTGTGCAATGTATTACTGAGTTATGCCTCTTGGGAAGACAGCATTTTTAAGCTCCACAAAGTTGAATGACTTTTGTTGTGCAAAAATCCCTAAAAACAAAATCCCATCAAACTAGACCCCCAACATCTGTTTTTCATCTGCTCTGATTGTATCAAGAGGAAACAATCCCATGTAGATGAAGAGTTGTATTCACCATGAATTAGGTCCCCTGCGTGATTGCAAGGGTTGAAAGAACTCCTATCCAGAACTTGCCTGACACAGTAACCGAATGTAACATTTTTTGGTTTTTCTGGTATTACAGCTATATTACCCTCATTTTTCAAGAGCATTGTGGAAGCTAAAAGGATATATTTTTGTCCAGAATCGTACACAGGGAGGTTATGCTGTGTATTATTCTATGAATATCAGTATCATATCAGTAATGTCTCAAGAGGTGAGGGTGGATGTGATCCTCTCCATTATTACTTGTTTCCCTTTCCCATTCCCAAAAATGTCTGCCAGACGTGTGATATACTAATAAAAATTCAGTTGTGAAAAGACTCAGAAGCATGATTGGTGCTGTCTGAACTGGAAAGTAAGGATTCCAGAAACATGATAGATGGTGAAATGAAGCCCTTCCCCTGTGCAAAATGAAGTCCATGCCTAATTTGGAGATAACAAAGCATCTGGTTCCATGAGAGATCAGACTTCAACTCTGAAGATCTGCAGAGGACTACAACATGTCTTGTTCATATTTAGTATTTTGGAGTGCCTGAACTCCAGCTGCATCCCCTCTGATAAATGATGAGCTGTGTGAGAGAGATGAGAAAACTTCAGGTGTCAATAAGCAAAAGGCAACAGGAACAAACAAAATTCGTGACATGGAACATCTAATGGATTTACTTTAAATGAAGAAGTGCTTTCCTGAAGCCTTGATATTTATATCAGTGGGAAATGAACCATAGTAAATTTAACAGGTGCAGGCAGGAGCAAGTGGCTTCACTGGTTTGAGTAGAAAAATAGAATTAAAATCAGAGTAAATTAAAAGAAAACCAGTCCAACAACTAAATAGTCCCTAAACCAATATAAAATACTCTAAAATAGAGTATTGTGGCAGATTTTGTGTCAGTCATTTGTGTCAGAAATTTATATAAATATAAATTTCTCTCCAGGACTTCAGCAGAGTTTGATATCTGTCCTTAGAACTATGCCAAACCATACCATATATGCCGCTTCTTAAAACTTGCACAGTCTTCTTGTGCTTTATGAATCTCTGTTTTCAGTAATGCCTGATCTGTACATGTCCACTTTTTCTCAGGAGATGTCAATCAGATGAGTATTACTTTTTGAATTGTATCCCATGCGAAAAAAGTAGCATATAGACTTACAAGATGCAGCTAGCTTCGCAGTTGGCCTAATTGATGTAAGAATGTAGACTTTTACTAGCTGCCGCTGTAGTTTCTGTACATGAAAATGTTTCCTTCACCTGATGGAGCCTTAGTTTAGTGGCACTTGTGTTCTCCTGTGCCCCTGAGCATGCTCAAGCGCTTCTTCTGAACTCTTAATTACTATAGGTGTTTCATTTGAAGTGTAATTTTTCTTACTTCATTGTCCTAACTAAACTTTGAATCAATCCATCTTTATGATTATTTTGAATAGTAAATGCATGCATGCCACAATTGAAGAGGAGAAGAAAGTAGGTTGCCTGCAGAATGTCTGTACAAAGCAACTGGTATTCTTCCCAACTTTCAGTACATTATCTGAAAGCTATTTTTGTTTAGGTGAAAATCCTTAGAAAAATTGGTTTTGCATAGTAAACCTCAGTTATGTTGTAAAGATGTGTTACCAGTGAGGTTACCAAAACATGCTCAAGTGTAACATAAAATTCATTAGCAGTATGGAACTGGAAGTCCAGACTTAAAGTTACTCTGAAACTTTCATACTAATCCTACTTCACTAATTGAAAGACTTTTCCATCACTTGTTAAAGGTAGAAATGATTGCCAATAATGACTGCAGGATATGAGAAGTGTTTAGTCAGAACAATGACACCTAGATAGATGGGTTCTGTGAATTTTTTAGGGAGGACTAAATAACCCAACTGCAAAATGATACCTCGCACTTCCCTTGCCCTCTGTTCAGTCCATGAGATGGTTATTACATTTGTTGATTTGATGAGTTAGCATTGGTTAAGGGCTAGACTCCCATCCAGCTTCTCAATTATTTCCCTATTCCTGACTTCTCTACTGCTCACAAGAAGTGCAGGAGGATGGGTAATGGGAGGTCTATGGTCAGTCCATAGCAGCTCTCCTCTGCTGTCCCTTCCTCCTTATAGTTTTTCCTTGTTCCAGCATTGATGCTTTCATGTGCTGCAGACCTCTGGGAAAAATAATTTCCAATCTGGCATCTCCCTGAGCCATCAAGGATTATTAATCTGTTCTGGTCTGGGGCCCTCCACAGGCTGCAGTGTTGTCATCTGTTCCAGCACGGTCCCCTTGAGCTGCAGGGGAATCTGGCATCTGGGGCATCTCTTCTACCTCCTTCTCTGACTTTGGAGTTTGCTCTGCTTTTTCTTGATCTTTTTTCCTTCCCACTCTCCCTGTTCAGTGTGTTTTGCCCTCTCTTGAGTATATTTCCCCTGAGGCACCACCGTCTTGGCAGAGGGGCTCCGCTGTGTTCTGTGGTGGGTCCATTGGACAGGCAGCCCTTGACCTCTTCTCACGGAGCTGGCCCTGCAACCTGTCAATTGCCAACACATTCACAGCTACATCAGCACAGCTGAATAAGGCAATATGACAGCTGAGTAAAGCAATGTGAGATCAGTATTTTTTATTTTTTTGCTTTTTCATTATGCTTACTTTTAAGACTCTTATTTTAAGACTCTTATTATTCTTTTGTGGTGGTGGTGGTGTGTATGAGTTGGGTATTTTTTTGCTTAACTTCTGAGTCATTCATTCACTACTGTGACTTACAGATTGGCTGCCCACACCAGCATTAACATGGAGAGACTCTAAATTTGTTCCCAGAACTTTTGTATGTCTTTGTCGTATAACCATTATGATATTGGAATATGTATGCAGCTAGGCTTGTGTGTGAGCAACAAGATTGTGGAGGTACGGTTTTCAACAGTACATGTCTTCACTTAGGACTTGGTTCAGTCAATCACTGGAGTAGACACTCCAGGTGTAAGCATAGTCCCACTCCTACCAAGCAGAAAAGTTCTCTGATTATAAACAAAAGAACCGTTTGGTGTAACTAAGATTATTTTAACTGTTGCAGGGAACATAGACTAAATGAAGAAAAATTCCATGCTTAGTATCCAGTACTCCAGATTATTTTAAAAAATGATGTGGTTTCTTTCTATCTTACAGAATGTGGGAGTCTGTCCCATTAGGGCTGCATGGTATCTGGGGCCTTAAGGTCTTGTTACCATAATTCTAATTTAACATTAGACAATACGAGGCCAAAAAAGTCATAAGACAGACATTTAAAATTTTTATTCTGTTTGAGTTATTTTTTCTCAGATAGTCATTAACTAATAGAAGACTGTGTTCTTTTATGTTGTTTGGCTTGCTGTTTGGCAATGTTATGTTTTGCTGTATTGCTTGAAAGGCAAAGAGTTTCCTGTGAAAGGCACATTTTTGGCTGTCTGCAGTCGTTTCCCAATGAGG